>BQNB010001023.1:0-117530 GCA_026074375.1 Tanacetum coccineum
AGATAATGCAAGAACATAGATGAATCAAACAACACATAGACATATTGAATGATTAAAATAAACCTTACTTGATTATAACATGAGTTGGAGGAAGTACAATAGGGTTTTTAGGCCCTAAAAATCGTCCTTAACAGCTGCTAAACAAACTAGGGTTCGTACCCTCTTTTTATTCTAAAGCTACACACTCAAAACCCTAAATTCGGGTTTGTATATATAGGAAAAACGCTGTGACGGCGCCGTGTTTTAATCGTGACGCCGTCATGAAAGAGAATATTCTAGATAATAGGCTGGGTCGTGATCTTTGACGCCATCGTGGAATATGTGACGTCATCGTGAGATGCGTCGTGACGGCGTCACGTAGAAACTGTGACGCCGTCTCCAGCTGCTGAGAACATAATCTTGAGAAATGTTGGTGTAGGTTCGTAGTCTTGTCCGTTTCTTCTCTAATGTGCACCCAATTTCGGTGTATTCTTCCAAATGTCATCTCAATGAGATATACTGAAAGGGAACGATTAGTACCTATTGTGGGCATTAATTGCACGATTTAGGGGGTTATACGACCTGAAAAGTGTATTAAATGACCACCTCTCTCAGTTCATTAAGAAATGAATGGTTACAAATTTAGGTATGGTAATATATAAATTTGAATCTGTAATTTTTATAGTTTTTGGTGTCACACACACACACACATTCCACATTCCACAATTCAAAATGTATGATTTGTAATCTGTTAGAGATGTTTGGCATTATGTTTTGTGAGTGATTAGGTTAGTTTTCGAACCTACTCAACCTATTTGGTCAATTTCTTTTTTAGGTTTTTTAGCATAACCAATTTAGCCCATTATATATTAATCATAAATGATGTTTAGCCATTTCTTTATTAAAGAGTTAAAAATATGAACTTGCCACTTAATAATAGCAAAATTTGAAAATATGAAAAGTGTGTTGATGTTGTTTCCAGTTTGTCTATGTTTATAGGCATTACGTGATTTATATCATAATTGTGATATAGTGTTATGTAATATTGGCATAATATTGTTATGCCGTTATTGAAAAATGTCTTATTTCTTCTTTCTCATTAGCGACTACTAGTTGTTGTTCCATGTAAATTAGTATTTCCATTCAAGACTCCGAAATACTGATTATGATGTTCTACTTTGCATTTACATAGGTTCTGTCTACAGAGCAAAAATGAAAATGATGAAAAGTTGTGTTGATGTTGTTTCGCAGTTTGACTATGTTTATAGGCATTACGAGAATTATATCATATTTTATAAGTTATGTAATATTGGCAATAATATTGTTATGCGTTATTGAAAATGTCTCTTTCTTTTTCTCATTAGCGACTACCTAGTTGTTGATTCCATGTAATTAGTATTTCCATTCAAGACTCCGAAATCTGATTATGATGTTCTACTTTGCATTTACATAGGTTCTGTCTACAGAAGTTTCACCGCTGACGAAGCACTAAAACGTACCCGTACGTTGGTTGACTCTACTTTGGTCGCTGCTAGCGCACTAAGTTGTTTATTTGACCTTACTGCCAAAACTACTCAACGGTACTACTTCTCTTTTCCGCTAAAGCATACACTTATAGTAGCAAAATCCAACCAGCTTATTGCAACTAATACATAAATTTCTAATTTTTGTACCTTGGTTGCAAGGAAATTAGGTACCTAAAATGAAATAGGTTAAACCTGCTTATAATTTAGTCGGTAAGCAATTTAAATAAGCAAGCCCAAACACCCCTTAAAGTGCTTAATTAGTGAAAAATTAATAAATGGGCATTTTTCTTTCCAATTTTCAGACACTATAAAGTACTAATTTCTGTTAAATAAGAGCACTTACTATGTATACATTTTCACGAGTTGAGTGATGACATCAAATAACGTCTATTTTATAGCATCATTTATCCTATGTAATTGACTCATTTTGTATAATTATTGCAAAGAATTATTACTTAATTGTTTTTATTTGAGAATTGAAGTAATTATGGAGTACTTGGTAAAGTTATGCTAAAAGGCACGCATTTTGGAGCATAAACGAAGAGTTCGAGAAAGTCTACTGATCTGACAGCAAATACACCGTATTATTCTAGACCTATACGACGTATCCAAGACTTTGACGAATCAAAAGACCACTGCCTGACTTTTTTTTGAAGATACGTCGTATAACATCAATGATACGACCGTATATAATACTTTGGTCAACGAAGAAGAATTAACTGATTTTACCTCAATACGCCGTATCCATCCAGAAGATACGGCGTATCTATGCCTACACTTCACAAGAAACCACGAAGACATAAAGACTAATAAGCCGTCTCCAGAAGCCTCTATATATCATATCTAAGGATTATTATACACAAAGATTCTGGAAGATATCAAACGTGGTCCTTACTCCAAGAAAGCCCAATACGTCGTATCCCACATCGCCCGATACGGCGTATCAAACTGACTACCAGACTATATAAATAGACGACCCTAAACTCAGTTTTAGGTATGCAAGTGAATCCCTAAGACCCAAAAAAAAACAAAAAACCACCCAAGTCGACCAGAGGAACGAATAAGGAGCATAGAGGTCAAAAAAGAGGCCTCAAGAATCAAAAGAAAAACTCTTGTATCTTCGCGGAACCGAATTACGCGTTCGAATTAAAGATTCTTTATCTTTACAGCTATTTATCCAAAAGTGTTGTATTTTTACAATGACTATCGGCTGATACCTTTAGGTATCAGCCATGTTTATGAAGATCTAATGTTTGGTTTGTTTATCTTGATTGCTTAATTTATCGTTGATTGTTGTTTATGTTTATCAATTTATATTTGTTTACGTGCTTAAGTATGCGACCTATCATTCAACTGGGTCTAGTCCTACATATTTAATGCGCTGCAACTTCGGTGTTGTTTGGGCGTAGGCTAAGAGTCCGGGATAGCGGATATTGCAATTTATATATCTAGAATCATAGGATCACAAATATTGACCTATCTTTTCCCTTTGATTGTGAGCTTAGTTGAGCCATAAGGTGACCTTGGTACCAACGAGTACGTTCTAATCAATTGGTAAGGACTCAGACAGTGGACTACTAGTATATAAAGAGCCGTTAAGCAGTAAGTGGGTAAAGTCTCCATGAGCTAGGGTTTAGTAAGAGCACCATTATTAATCTCCTAAGATAGATTATAATCAACAAATGCTTGCTTTATGCGGATGGGTCAGATTTGTGACATAATTAGCGTGTCTAGGTCTTGGACGGATACCGCACAAGTCTGAAATGATATGCCCTTCGAGATAAGTCAATCATTGCACTAATAAACAAACCTGCGTTTTATCGGATTATTCATGGTTGATATGTTTTCCATACATTAGTTCTTGACCATTCCTATATCAGTTGTTTATCTTCTTGTGTGTGTTTATTGCTTTACTTATCATCAAAACCTTAGGTTAGATAACTAAACCTCGTGCCAGTCTCTCAGGCTGAAACCTCCCTTTCTGCATTAGTTTTAGGTTTAACTTAGATAATTAAAATACTGATAGAATTAGGAATTAATGCTCTCACTCTTAGTGATCAACACCCTACTTACCACAAAACTCCATCTGACCGGGTAAACGGCCGTTATTTTTATTTAAGTTATTGTTTTTAGGTATAGTCAGCATAAAATAAATAGTAAAACTTGATATATAAAATAACACCTATACAACGACACACCATTGACCCTCCTACTTGAATATAGTTGTAAGCACTCATTAAATATAGTTGTAAGTAGCTCAATGATGATACTAATTAATAATAATAAGTTAATGTGATATGGAATAATCAGAAGACATAATTAGGGGGTCGTGTTCGAAGCAATGGGTAGAGCTATCAACAAGACGGTTACCAACCTGCACATGGTTTAAAGATTAATATTGCAGGCCAAACTAAAAGTTATAAAACACAAATTATTGCTAAAACCACTTTACTTCACTTACCCTTGCTTCTTTATTGATAGTTGCTGGACAAGAACCCAAGCAAATTTATATAGATGGTGTAGGGAAGGTTCTATCGTACTCAAACTGTATGATCTAGAGTATTCAATGGCTGAAATAGACTTAGTAATAACTCCTATTTTTACTTACTTGGAAGCCAACTAGGGAACCAGGTTATGTTATCAGCGTGTGTACAAAGATAGGTTTATGTTCTTTTTCTACACTATTTACTTGAAAATATCAGTTTAATGGTCCATCTGTTGGATAGTGGGAAAAAGGAGATCAACTTTTTTCGGACCTCACATGTTGCTAAATGTTATTTTAAATCATGCTTACAACAAAACATGCATGATTTTCATTAACCATGTGTGCAAGTCTATAGATTGGATAACGAAACTGTTATGGGTTGTATAGCACTGCTAAGTGACAATGTTATAGGATGCATTAGATCGACACTTTGTTCTTGATGTGTGTTTTCCAAGCTTTAAATTTATAATAACTAGAAATACCAATTTTTACTAAAAAACACAAAAATCAGGAGTTTACGCGTTGTGTTTGGGTCATAGTATAGCTTTAGGAAAGTCCAGGTCGTTCCACAGGAAATGAAGTTTTCACAGTTTGTAAGTAAGGTGCTAAGGTTAATAAGATTGTCACAGATCAAATTAACCAAATCTTGCATATATCGAATGTTGTAAAGAAGGTGATTAAAAGATGATTCAATCAAATGATTAAGGTATATTTGTTTAGGCAATGATCACTTAGATAATGATGTGTTTGGAATAGTGTTTATAAGTTTAAAAAATAGAGTTATCACAAGTTATAAATCTTTTTGGCTCTTATATATAACTAGTGGATTTTATCAATTTATAACAACAATCCTTTTGGCCTTTATAAGTATTTAATATTATATTAGGATGGTTTGATTTTTTTAGATAGAACCACTGATATAAAGGAAACCTTTTAGCCTATTTTATCATATAAATTATGTTTTACCAATTCAATAAACACATATTCAAACACTACATATCAAAGATCACATATTGCCCAAACAAACACAAAAGGATTACTCCATGCTCATATTCATAACAACCATATTATAAATGATAAACTCATAATATTTCATCATAAATATAAATAAGAATGTACCAACGATTTGTAAACGGAAAGTGTATAGAACAAAAAGACTCGAATAAAAACCAAATATTCGACTAACAACCCAATACCAACATCAACCAATGATTTCAATAACAAGGCCTTCTCCTTATTATTCTTATAATCAACCGAAATATATCACCAAACCTCTGGGAATTGTTGATCCCAATAGAATAGATCTTTAATCCCTTAGCTTGTATAAGGTATAGTTATGCAAGATAAATCTAACACAACAATAGTAGAAACTTTGATTATGAATATCAAAGACTATGCGGAATCTAGTCAATGATACTAAGAAGAATTACAATGAAACAGTAATGAACAAGATCAATAACAAAATAGTTTGCCAAACTTTCAGCCTCAATATAATACGAACACTCTTAATAGTGTTAGGATTTACAAAACCTTAAAGCTACGAATAGATTAGCAGAACAATGAAGGATATCTGGATGTATATACATTATGCCCTAGGACCTCCTTTTATACACCAAGGAGTCCTACAAGGCTTACAATACTTTCCTAAGTTATCATGATCTTCTAAACAAATAACTTATATGAATCTTTCACAAACATATCTCATACTTATCCCGTAAGTAATCTTGATAAACAATCTTCATCATTATCCTTGCTCTTGTCTTTATCCTTCTGACAGTAGAAACTCTTCTAGCAGTTGTAATCTTTCAGCAGTTATAACCAGCAGCATTAACTTTTATACCAGCAGCACTAACTGTGTATAAGCATTAGTAACTACTTAGAATATTTTCTTCATTCTTCATCAGCAGTACTAAGTTACACTAGCAGTACTAACTTTATGCTAACAGTTGTAACTTTACTCAAGCAGTACTAACATATACTAGCAGTACTAAGTTACACTAACAGTAGTAACTTTTATACTAGCAGTATTAACTACTTAGTAGTATTTCTTCTAAGTCTCTGAGCAGTCTTAACTTCCATTAGCAGTAGTAATATATACTAGCAGTAGTAACTCTAACCTTAGCAACAGTTACTTCCAAACAGCATCAAGAAGCTTTTAATCCCAACAATCCTCCCCTAAACTTGATATTATTCTTCTGAATCTCAAGTTTCTTAATTAAAAGTCTTCACCATCACCAGGAGGATGCATTCAAACACTTCCTGGATTCTTGACTAGTTTAGTCATGAGCTTAAGAAGTTGATAGCACATTTCATTCTAATGGTCAGCTTAAAGCTTCTTGTTGAGCATGGCTGTGATTGTTGCAGGTGTAATTGGATACTTTTTCTCTACCAACATAAAGATATGCAGATTCTAAAATCTCACAAAATGTACTCCACTTAAAGAAAATAGCTTCCAAACTATCACTTTGTGTCCTTGTAGATTTCTCCATACATCACTTTCCACATCAGGTTCAAACAACACTTTCAGATCACCCCATAACACTCTTTCGTATGCCTCTTCTGGCCTTGATGACCCAAGTTTAGCTTTAACCAACTTCCAGAGTGTTTCCAATTCTTCTTTGTCAATGTTCTAAAGCATCTTAATCATTGATGAGTACCTCCTTGAACTCCTATCAGCTCTTATGATTTGAAAGTATCCCATCATTCCTTCTTTGATGATTTTCCAAACAACAATGATTGGGGGCTTAGTGGCTAATGGTATAGCATCAACTGTTATTTCTTCTTCATTAACAACATTCTCCATATGCTTTTTCATCTCAGCTTCTTCATGTCTATGTCTTGCAAAATGTTTCTTTCTTTTATCCATGAGCTCTACAAACAGCTTTAAATTTTCTTCAACAGTCAACTCTTCCTGCTCTTGTGTTTGTAATCTTGCAACTAGCTCATAATCTGCATCTATCATAGCTTGAACATTATCTCATTCAACAATGTTTGCATTTTCTTCTCTTTGTTTTGCAAGCTTCTCTTCTTCTTCTAATTCAGCATTTAACTGAGCTTGAAGTTTTTAAGCAATTTCCTCATCAATCAAAATTTGATCTTTCTTATTCAAAGGCTTCTCAGGTTCTATCATCTTTTCCTTGCCTTTGTCTTTAGCCTGTGGAAGTTGTGATAGTTGTGAAGGTGGTGGTGTTTTTGTAAATTCACTTGGCTCTTAAACTAGAACTCCTCTAGCCTTGGGTCTTGTAACAGCAGTTGTAGTTGTTGTAGCAGTAGTTATAACAGCCTTGGGTTTAGCTGATTTGATCTCTATTAACTCATCAAAAACTCTTGTATCAAACATTAAATCATCATTCCTCCCTTGAGCCTTATCAACCAAAGTAACATCTACATAAGCATCAAGATCAACAATTTTCCTCCTCTGTGCAGCTTGAGAGGTCTTTGTGTTCTCTAAGTCAAGAACTCTTTCAGACAGTTTTGTATAAAGTTCCATCAATTCATTTAGTTTCAGTCTATCCTCACCACTGAGTAGTGGATTATTGGAATGTGTAGGTACATGCTCCTCATTGGCAGCCTCATCAGTAATAGACTCTATAGAACCACTGGGTTGGGGAACCTCAGTGTCTTTCCTCTGTTTCCTCCTTGGTTGTTTCTTCTAAGGCTGTGATGTAGATGGTTGAATAATAGCGGGTGTGTATTAAGGATTAGTTGGTATTTCTGAACCCTTACCCAATTCTTCAAGATCTTGAACCATCATAGTTAGAAATAAAGGGGAAAATCTCCTAGAAAAACCTTTTCCTCCTATCTTCATATTAGCAAAGACCTTCTTAGTGTGAGAAGGTGTAACATAAATTTCTTTATGTTTGGTCATTCCTTCAACTTGTTTATTAAGGAACACTTGCACAAACCTTGGATACATTAGAAATTTAACCCCACCCTCTAAGTTCTTCACCATATTATAAAAAATGTACTTGGAAAAGTTGAATTTTTGGTTTGTGGCAAGACAGATGATAACTAAGGCCATAGTGCTACTAAATTCGTTCCAAGCAGTAGTGTTAGCACTAAGGCATTGCAAAATTATATGGATAAGAAATTTCCATTGAGGTGAAAAGGAAGCTTTATAGAATGTAAGCTTTTATGTAAGATTTTCATACCCCATGAGTGTTAGCTGTTCAAAAATTGTTGCATTTGGAAGACATTCAGTACCTTCAGCATCTTTTAATTGAAGAGCTCTTCTCACACTTGTCTCGGCGATGATCACCTTTTTCCCATCTAATAGGGCTTATATCTGCACTTCCCCATTGACAGTTTTTGCCTTAGCAGTAGCCCAGAACTGCTTAATGCATGAAGTATAGATGGTGGGATTCACCATCAGCGCATATCTGATAGCACTTGCAGTACTAAGTTAAGCCTAACAGCATTAACTGACCCAGTAGTAGCCCAACAGTAGTAAGTTATGCTTGGCAGCATTAACTTAACTAGCAGTAGTAAGTTTATGCCTAACATTATTAACTAACACTGGCAGTAGTAAGTTTATGCCTAGCAGCATTAACTTTGAGTCACTCGTATTAACTCTAATGTCGTTCCAAAAAGCATTTCCATCATCAATTTTGATTCTCACAAGCTCTCTTTCTGTTTTTATTCTCACTGTAACTCTCAATTCTTTTTCTCATAGAATCACTCTGTCTGTTTTTATGTCACACATCTATCTTTCTGTTTTTCATTCTCACCAATTCTCTTAATTCTTTTAGCTCACAAAGTCACTCTTTCTATTTTTGTTTCACATGTCTCTCTTTCTATTTTTAGCTTACTATTTCTCTTAATTATTTTACTCACCAAACTCTATCTGTTTTTATTTTCACACATCTCTCTTTCTATTTTTCAGCTCACTATTTCCCTCAATTCTTTTACTCACCAATTCACTCTGTTTGTTTTTTATTTATCTTAATTCTTTTTTCTCACAATTCTCTCTGTCTGTTTTTGATTTCTCTCAATTCTCACAGTATTAATTATACTTAACAGTTTTAAGTATAACTAGCAACACTAATTATACTTAACAGCAGAAACTTGAAATTGCCTACACTAACTCAAATTTCTATCCTTAGTAGATTTTGCATTCCTTTTCAAGCATCATTTGTGTATAATCCGCCGCATATGAACACAATTAGCCTTCGCTTAATCAATACTTCAAATGTTAAGCATTCCTATACTTGCAATCAGATATTGAAATCTCTGTACCATTAAAAAGTTAGACCAAAAACCGAACAACTTGACTTTCCATCATTAGCCTACTGTTCCATCATGAGCCATTTCAAAGCATCATTTGTGCATAATCCATGCATAATTAACACAATGAATCCTCCCCTCAACAATACATCAGAGGTTAGCATTCCAATACATGAATCTGAACTTCGAGATATGACAATCATTGCACTAAATAAACAAACCTGCGTTTTATTGGATTATTCATGGTTGATATGTTTTCCTTACATTAGTTCTTGACCGTTCCTCTATCGTTTACTTGTCTTCTTGTGTTTGTTTATTGCTTTACTTGTCATCAAAACCTTAGGTTAGATACACAAAACCGTGCCAGTCTCTTAGGCTGAAACCCCCTCTTTTGCATTAGTTTTAGGTTTAACTTAGATAACTAAAATACTGATTGAATTAAGAATTAACGCTCTCGCTCTTAGTGATCGACACCCTACTTACCAGCGAAACTACAATTGACCGGGTACACTGCCCGTTAAAGTGTTGTTTTTAGGTTAAGTCGGCAAAATATAATAGTAAAACTTGATACATAAAATAACACCTACACAACGACACATTACCTGTCTAAACTTGCACCGGCATAGTCACTATCAGTATAAGCTTCCAAGTTAAATGGTAAGTCCTTAGGATACCAAAGGCCTAATTTAAGTTGACCTTTCAAGTATCTAAAGATTCTTTTCACAACTTGAAGAAGTAAAACTTTAGGTGTGACTTGAAATCTTGCACAAGCACATACAACAAACATTATATCAGGCCTTGAAGATGTTAAATACATCAATGATCCAATCATTGATCTATATAAGTGAACATCAACATCTTCAGCACTTTCATCCTTCATCAAAGGCTTTGAAGTCTCCATAGGTGTACTTGCTGTCTTCATAGTTGAAAAACCAAACTTCTTCAAAATTTCATCCACATACTTATCTTGACTAATGAAAATCCCATCATCTTTCTGTGTCACTTGTAGCCCTAAGAAGAAAGTGAGCTCACCCATTGAACTCATTTAAAACTTCTTATGCATCAGCTTCTCAAACTCAATGCATAAAACCTTCTTAGTAGATCCAAAAATGATATCATCTACATATACTTGAACTAGTATGATATCACCTTTGACCCTTTTAATAAACAAAGTCTTATCTATCTGACCTCTTTGAAATCCATTGTCTAATAAATAAGTAGACAAGGTTTGATACTAAGCTTTGAGAGCTTGATACAAACCATAGAGAGCCTTTTCTACTTTGTAAACTTTGTTAGGGAAGTCTGGGTCTTCAAAACCTGAGGGTTGACAAACATAGACCTCCTCTTCAATCTTTCCATACATAAAAGCACTCTTCACATCATTCTGGTACACCACAAAGCCTTTATATGAGGCATAGGCTAAAAATAGCCTGATTGCTTCAATTCTGGCAACTGGAGCAAAAACCTCATCATAATCAATTCCTTCTTCTTGTATGTACCCTTGAGCAACCAATCTAGCCTTGTTCCTAATCATAATACCTCTTTCATCTTTTTTGTTCCTGTACACCCATTTAGTACCAATGGCTCTTTTGCCATTTTTGTGGCCATTTGGTGCAATCCACCAAGGTCTAAACCTGTTGTAAGTTGAACTACAGAAGGTCTTCTTGCATAGCTTCTATCCAGCTTGGATCTTTTAATGCTTGGATTACCTTCTTAGGCTCTTCTTGTGATAAGAAACATGCAAACATACAATTTTGAAAGTCTTTATGGTTGATTCTCTGTTTCACTAAACTAAACATACCATGTTTAGTCACACTCTTTGTCATCCTTCTGGTTTGAGGTGCTGAATGTATATCTCTAATGATTTGTTCAAGTGGATGATCCTTGTAAAGTCAGGTAGTTAGAATAGGACAGACAAGAATATGTGTATCTAAATTAGTCATGTCAGCCTCTGCACCAACATCTTCATCATTATCTGAATAGATAATCTCTTCCAAATTAGGCATATTTGGATCATCAGCACATCTATAGACTATATTCTCATCAACATCATTATCTTCTATTCCAGTAGCATTAACAGTTGAACTAACAGTATTAATATTGTTAGTGTTGTTGACATTTGCATCCTTTTTTTGATTAACTCTTGGTTCTTTTGTACTTAGAACCTCACTATCTTTATTCCCTGGATCTTCAGCATCCTTCTTTTCCTCTTCCCCTGATGGTTTGAATCCATCATCAAGAGAATCCTTTGAACTAGAAGAGAATAGTAGATATTAAGTCCATAATGGTAGCAGTATGTAATCCTTGCTAGGTACTGTCTCCACTCTAGCTGTACCTACATTATCACATGCTTTTGTACCTGCACTACCATAAGATTGATTCCCTATAACAATTGACTTATATTTCATAGACATTGTCAGTGCATCTATATCAAAAATCCATTTAGGTCCACTTCTTGCAATATTAGGTGTATTCTTATTAAATTTTATATGCAGGTTTTCTTCTACTATCCTAGTTCTGTTGTTGAATACTCTATATGCTTTGCTATTGGTAGAGTATCCTACAAAGAACCCTTCATCAGCCTTTCCAACACATTTAACCTATGGATCTATTGTATTAAGGATTGTAACCGGACATCCAAATGGTTTCATGAAGCTTAAGGCAGGTTTTCTACCTAGAAAAAGTTCATAAGGAGCCTTGTTGTGAGGCTTGATAACTAACACCTTATTTTGGACATAACAAGCAGTATTAACTGCTTTAGCCCAAAAAGTTGTTGGCAATTTTGAATCAGCTAACAAATTCCTAGCCAGCCACGTATTAGTGTCCTATTTTTCCTTTCTGCTACTCCATTTTGTTGTGGAGTCCTAGCAACACTAAATTCCCTCTTAATACCCTTTTATTTCACAGAACTGATTCATGACCCTATTCTTGAATGTCAGTCTATTGTCACATCCTAAACACTTTTTTACCTTAAGGTCTATTAGCTTTTCTATGCCTGTTATGAATGTTTTAGGGATTTCACTAGTTTCATCCTTAGTGGCTAAAAAGAAAACCTAACTAAACCTACTAAAATCATATGCAACAACTAGGCAGTACATCTTTTTCATTAAACTTTTTACAAATGTTAGGCCAAACAAATCCATGTCTAACATTTGTAATGGTTGGCTGATTGAACTAACTATTTTGGTCTTACAAGAAGCTTTGTGTTGCTTTCCCTTCTGACAAGCAACACATGTTTGATTAATTTTAAAAATTTTAAAGGTAAACCTCTTACAAGGTTTCCCTTTACCAATTTATTTATAGTTTTTGAAATTCACATATCCAAGCCTCCTATGCCAAGAATAGATCCATATGGTGTGGCTTTTGCAAAAGAGATAAGTGAACCTCCTTGAGGAATAACATTCTTTAAGAATCAACCATTGAAACAAGGTTATCCTTCTAGGAACTTAAAGCAAAACATGATTTTACTAGTTTAACTTAAAGTCTTGGAAGAACAACACATGCAATATCAGTAAAAAAGAACAACTATTCTATTTGTCACACATTTTTTGTGACACATAAGAGGTTAAACTTTCAGTTCCTTTAACAAAATACACATCTTCAAAATCTAATCTACAGTCCTTATTTTTACCTTACTAGTAATTTTCCCTCCTTTGGAGTTACCTCCAAAGGCAACATATCCTCCATCAATATCTTCATAATCTGTAAGATAGAGGAAAAGAAGGAAATCTGTTTCCCTCTGTCATGGCCTAAGCATCCACTGTCAATTACTCTTTTATCCTTTAAATCTTGTTGTCGATTGCCCTGCACATAATGGTAAGAAAATTAGTTTCTTTTGGGGTCCCAAGCCATTACTGACTTAAATTTGCCTTGTGCATCAACATAGTTAAATCTTTTAAAGGATATTGATGCACCATTGTTTTTGGAGACATGGTCTAAAACTTTGTGCTTTGTGTCCTCCAAAACCCAACAGCTGAGGCCTTAACAGCATTTTCCTTGTTTCCTTTAACAGCAATAAGAACTGCTTTTGGCCTAGCAGTATTAACTACTGCTTTTAGCTTAGCAGTATTAACATTTGTTACCTTAACAGTATTAACCTTTTTAGTGAAATTATTATTATTAGCTACTGTTATTTTGTTAAAAGGCCTTCATACATTAGAAATCATATATTAACAACATTTTTTAAGGGAGTTGCATTATTCACTACTGTTCTTGGTTGAACAGTATTAACTGGTCTAGCAGTATTAAGTGTAATTGGGCCAGACCTAGTTAAGTCTGTTCTTGGAACCATGTTCCTTTTTGGACTTGGGTGAGTTAATTTAGAAAATTTTTGTTTGTTCACCCTTTGAACATTTGTCCAAACTGGTTTTTTAAATCTTCCATTATTATTCTAGTTATTGCAATCATTCTTCAAATGATCAAAATTTCCACACACATGACAAGCTATATTGAACATCTCAAAATCACTCCCTAATTTTTGAGACATCTGTTGGTTCTAGTTTCTCTTGTTTCTTCTAGGACTAGGTGTGTTTTGCCTATTTTTATCAACTGATGTGATCCTAGGGGTTTTTACATGTTTAGTAGACTTGACATAGTTTATCTTAGCAAAACTAGGTTTATTAAACATCTCAACTATTTTAATCTTAGGCACATCTTCATCCTTAATTTCAGATACCCAATCCTCAAGAATTAGGGATCCATTTTCTTTCCTATCAGTTTTAGGTTTATTTGACTCATCAGTAGACTTTTCAACTATAGATTTACTAGCAAACTCATTCACATCACAAAACATCTAGACATAGGTAAACTATACAGTTTTGCGGTGCATAAAATTTCCTAAAGTTTAAGGAGGTGGGACAACATTATACCCTAAACTTGTTTTACACTTATCTAGTATTAGACTATCTAGAAGTTTACTTAGACTTTTTGATAAATTTTCAAAATTTTATACTGTTAGTTGAACCTCATCTTTTTCTTTTGTAGCCAACTCTAACTTCCTTTTAAACTCTGTAATATCTAAATCTCTTAAATAGACTTCACATTTTAAGAGTTTTATATCTTCCAAATACACAGACTTATTTTTCTTAAAGACTAACAGTCTGACTTCTACAGATTCTAAACCAGTTTTATAAGAGACAACACTTATCCTAATTATTCTTAAGTCTTTAACTAATTGTTCATTTTGTTCTTTTAGATCTTTTACACATTCTAAACAAGATGAACAACAATTTGAGTCATTAGATACCTCTTAGTTTGTAGAAGAACTTGAACTTGTTGAAGAATAGGACATGAGAGCAAAATTGGTTGGACCTTCTTTTACTCGGTCACTCCAATCATAGCCAAATCCATCACATTAAGACACTAAGGCATTTGAAGTAGTTTCCTCAACTAGTACAGTCCTTCTAATAGGCTCCCTGTTTTTGCTTTCTTGATTCCTAGGTGCCCTACACTCTCTTGCAAAGTGTCTCATCTTGTGGCAGTTGAAACACTCCACCATGGACTTGTCAAACCTAATTCTTTCTTTGTTGGCCATATCCAGCTTCCTTCCAATTTTATTTAGGAATTTTCTTGCCTTTATAGTTAGCATAGCAATGTTCCACCTTAAGTCCATCTCTTCTAGATCATCAGGATAGATTTGTTATAGATCTTCATTATCAAACTGTGGAATACTTGGTTAGCTAGAAAAGAAGGAATAAATCACAGCATCACTTAAATTTTCAATAGTTATTGAGCTACTAGCAGCTCCCTAAGTGCTAGCAGTATTAACACCCTAAGCCGTATTAATTGCTCTAGTTGCACTGTTAGTGCTGCTAGAGGACAGAAATGCTACATTGTGTGAGTTTGTGGTTGAGCTAGATGTCCCCTTGACCTCTGTTTCATAAACCTTTAGATTGTTAAAAAAGGTCATCCAAACTCAATGTCTTAAGTTTTGGTTTGTTCCTCCACACAATAGTATGCATAGACCATTCTTGTGACAAACCTCTCAAGAACTTCTGATTGATATCTTCTTAAGAGATAACTTCACCATGCATCTCTAGTTGACTTATTAGCTTTTCAAGCCTTTCATAGGTTTGTGTTGGGGATTCTAGATTTGATGAGACAAAATGAATAAAAGAATGAAACAAAAGGACTAAAATCATCATTAAAGAATTCTACAAGCTGGTGGAGAATATGTAGACTCTGGAAGATCTCCTTAAGAAGATAAAGATAACAGAAGATATTATTAAATGTTTAAAATATATTATTCGTTCTTATCTTCCTTTGTAAGCCTTGAAATCTCTCTATATAAAGAGATTCACAAGCATGTAATTACGTGTACCTAAAAATGTATCAACTATTAAAAGTATGTGTTGTTTCTAAGGCTGTGGTTCATATAAACGCACTTAGAATGGTGAAGTAGCCTCAAGATCAATGTTTCATTGATCCTGTTACTAGTTAGAGTAACTGTTCTAGAATTAATCACCTAGAATTGGGGCTTATATAGAATGATAATGAAGAAAAACCTTGTTTGATAATATACTGTTCTTTATATTCCGATGCGTACTTTTATTATCTATAAAACATATCCTAGATAGGCTTAAACGATCTTCACAATTGGTATCAGAGCCTCATGGCTCTTGATCTAGGATTCTACAAGGTTTGTTGATGTAGTGCTATAAAGGAAAAAGAAGGTATGATTTTTTGTTTTAGAAGTTATAGGCGATTTTGGTGATTTTATGGTTTTTGCGACACTTTAAAGCGTCGTCTTTATACTTAAAAAAAAGACGACTATGATTATTATTGATGCAAGTCGAGATGGTGAAAACTAGGGTTTTTCATTAAACCCTAATATGGTCAAACAGTTTTGGTCGTTGTAAAGGTGTGAAACGCAGCAGGTATCTAAAAGTTTTTAAAGCTTTAAATGTAGCAAAGATTCATTCGTTTATGGAAAAGATTTAAGAGAATCATGAAAGCAGTTGCTTTATTTGGTTGGGAATATTATTGAAGATTTCTTTGTGTATATAGTAGCAAGTTTTTATATCCTTAATACTGCTCGTTCATGTTGCTGCTACAAATTTATACTGCCATGATCATCTTAATTACTGCTACTGAGTCCGTTAATATTGCTTGCTTTGGTTTAATAGCTCTATCTGGCTTATTGATGAATTAGTAACTACTTAAAACACGTTAGTACTGCTAGTTAATGCATGTTAATAGTGCCAAAGCATAAACAAGGAATTATTGGTTAATACTGTTTAGGGTACTCATACTAGTTTGTGAGCTCTAATGTTTAATGCTGCCATTACAAGCAAGAAGTGAATTAATGCTGCTTAAGTTTGTTTGAAGTAAGTTAAAACTGATTTGGTACTGATTGAACAACATTAAACTGTCCCTTTTAAAAAGTTTATACGCTATTCTTCGTGTGCTATTGGGATACAAGTTCATGAATACTTCTGGATTGGGCTTCAAGGAGTGAGTGGGTTTGTATGGTATTAAGCAGTTGTGAGAAAGCAAGGTGTATGTTGTTATTATGTTAGCTGCTAATTTGGCATAATATTGTTTGTGTTGTCAAAGCCATCATGGTTTCTAATCTTGGTAATCTAATTAGTTAAAGCTGCTCACAAGAAATTTTATACTGCTTTCTTTAGTCCGATAAGATTTATAATATGGCTAGTGGCAATTCGAGAAATGAAGTTTGTACTGCTAGTATTGTCCGATATCAGACAAGGCATATTTTTATTCTTGGTTATCCAGAGATCTCGGACAGACAGATAAAAACACACACAGTTTAGATTTTTAGATTTGGTTTACATGTTCTTAAAAGTTTAAAGGCTCATATTTATTGGTATAATTGGTTACAAAAGAAAGAATTATTTATCACTTATTGAAGTTGAAGTAGATTTTCGTAGGTCGAAGTGTTCTTATCTATCTTAAAGTGGGTGTTACACTTAAAGATAACTTGTTCTAAGCTAGAAACGATTTTGACTAAGACTTTCAAATCTAGCAAAATGTGAGATTTCCTCTATGGTGCGCAATGCTTCCATTTCTATCACTTTGGATATGGTCTTATATAAGATGAGGATTTTGTCAAGAGGTAGCGATCTACTTATATCTCACATATATAGTTTATAGATCGAAGTTCACGTGGATCTTTGTGGATACCAAGATATAAGACATAATTTGGATTATTCTACTTCTTCATCAATTTTGTTATACTTAATATTTTCTTCATCATTAATCCATTACTTAGGGGGGGGGGGCCACATAAATGAATATTCACAAAATGGTTAATATATAGGTTCAGGGGAAGCTTATTGTTAAAAAGTTTAAGCCATTTACATGCACCACATGAGGGGACGAGATTTTGTTTTACTACTCTGAACAATATTACTACTGCTAGTTTATGTATTCTACTGCTCAAAGTCTATTTTTCGAATTATGCATCATGGCGATATTTATTGAGTATTGGAAGGCTGTGATTGTATTAGTGTGGTATCTGGTGTATTGTATTGTATTAGATCCAAGTGCATATCTACCTGAAGACCCTTATTTGATAATTACAAAAGGGGAAGAAGATTAGAATGGTTGATTAGATTTGCAGCTTATTATATGGGTGGCCATGATACAAAGGATATCCTACTTAAGGTGAGTTTTTTGTTTCATTCATGGAGATGATTACATCTTAACTTTAGTGGAAGCTTTGCTTTATATGAATAAAGTTCGGTACAATATTTTGTTTGTTTTCATCACAAATAGGTGAATATTTTTAGGATTAGATTTGATGAACAAATAAAATAAAAGAATGAAACGAAAATGACTAAAATTGTCAGTAAAAAGAATTCTATACAAGCTGGTGGAGAAATGTAGATTCTGAAGATCTCCTAACGAAGATAAAATAATAACAGAATATAATCTTAAATGTTTAAAATATAATAATCCTTCTTAACTTCCTTTGTAAAGCCCTATGCTAGGAAGTTCAGTCAGAATCCTAGAGATAACAAAATAAATAGGAATAGTTTTGAGTTTACAAAGAAAGCTTGTTTTGTATGCGGGAGTTTTAACCATCTAATCAAAAACTGTGATTTTCATGATAAAAAGATGGTACAAAAACTTGTGTTGAATAATGTGAAAAAGGGAACTGGTCAAAGGGAAGTTAGACAAGTTTGGAATAATGCAATGAGGGTTAATCATCAAAATTTCTCAAATTATAGACGGGATTTTGCTCCAACGACAATTTTAACCAAGTCTGGCATAATACTAATTAGTGTTGCTAGGCAAAGCTCTTCAAGAGCAGCAGCGCCAGCTAGTGCTGCCAGGCCTATTAATACTGTTGCACCTAAACCCTTTGTGAATGTTGCAAGACCTAGACCAAATGCTTTTCATAAGTCACACTCACCATCTAGGACACCTTTTAACCAACAAACAACACTTAAAAATAGAAATTTGAATGACAAAGTTAATACTGCTAAGGTAAATTTTGTTAATACTGCAAAGGTAAATTTTGTTAATACTGCTAAGGGAAACAAAGTGACAAGTGCTGTTGGGGAACAAGGGATTAATGTTGTTAAGTCCTCAGCATGCTATATTTGGAGACCAAAAGGAAATGTTATTGACCGTATCTCCAAAGATAGTAGATCATACATGCCTAAAAGATTTGATTATGTTGATCCACAAGGCAGACTCAAGTCAATAATGGCTTGGGTCCCTAAGAGAAACTAATTCTCTTATTTTGAGTGTAGGGTAATCCACAATATGCTTTATAAGATCAAGGAATTTTTTACAGTGGATGCTCTAGGCATATGACTGGGAACAAGTTCTACCTCTCAGATTATCAAGATATTGATGGTGGATTTGTTGCATTTAGAGGAAGTTCTAAAGGAGGTAAAATTACTAGAAAAGGTAAAATTAGAACTGGGAAATTAGACTTTGAAGATGTATACTTTGTAAAGGAACTTAAGTTTAATCTTTTCTCTGTCTCACAAATGTGTGACAAGAAAAACAGTGTTCTTTTCACTGAGACTGAATGTCTTGTTCTATCTCCTGATTTTAAGCTACTTGATGAAAGTCAAGTCTTGCTTAAAATTCCTAGACAGAACAACATGTACAGTTTTGATCTAAAGAATGTTGTTCCTTCAGGAGATTTGACTTGTTTATTTGCAAAGGCTACAATAGATGAGTCTAATTTATGGCATAGAAGGCTTGGTCATATAAACTTTAAAACAATGAACAAACTTGTGAGGGGAAACCTTGTTAGAGGTTTGCCTTCAAAGCTTTTTGAAAATGACCATACATGTGTTGCCTGTCAGAAGGGAAAGCAACACAAAGCCTCCTGTAAGACCAAAACTGTGAGCTCTATTTGCAAACCTTTACAGTTATTGCACATGGATTTATTTGGACCAGTTTCTGTGAGGAGTATAAATAGAAAGAGTTACTGCCTAGTTGTCACTGATGACTTTAGTAGATTCAGTTGGGTTTTCTTTCTGGCCACTAAGGATGAGACTCCTGAAATCCTTAAGAACTTCATAACTGGCATAGAAAACCAATCAGATCATAAGGTTAAAACAATCAGAAGTGACAATGGAACTGAATTCAAGAATAGGATTATGAATGAGTTCTGTGAAATGAAGGGTATTAGAAGGGAATTTAGTGTTGCTAGGACTCCTCAGCAAAATGGTGTTGCTGAGAGAAAGAATAGGACTCTAATAGAGGCAGCTAGAACTATGCTAGCAGATTCCAAATTACCAACTACCTTTTGGGCTGAAGCAGTTAATACTGCTTGCTATGTCCAAAATAGGGTGTTAGTTATCAAGCCTCATAACAAGACCCCTTATGAACTTTTTCTAGGTAGAAAGCCTGCCTTAAACTTCATGAGACCATTTGGGTGTCCTGTTACAATCCTAAATACCTTAGATCACCTAGGTAAGTTTGATGGAAAGTCTGATGATGGATTCTTTGTAGGATACTCTATCAATAGTAAAGCATTTAGAGTATTTAACACTAGAACCAGATTTGTAGAGGAGAACCTGCACATAAATTTTCTTGAAAACAAACCAAATGTTGCAGGAACTGGACCTAACTGGATGTTTGATATTGATACTCTAACCATGTCTATGAATTATCAACCAGTTTTTGTAGGGAATCAAACTAATGGTAATGCAGGTACCAAAGCAAATATTGATGCAGGACAAGCTGGAAAGAAGACAATTTCTGGTCCACAATATGTACTGCTACCATTTTTGACTTCTGACTCTCAAGGTCCAAAGAGTTCAAAAGATGAGGTTGCTGATGATGCTGGAAAGAAGAATGAAGCTCAGGATCCAAAGAGCTCAGAAGATGAAGTTGCTGATGATGCTGGAAAGAAGAATGGAGTTCTGGATCCAGCAAAAGAAGATGACAAAAGTGGTCAAGGGGAGGCTACTAACACTAACAGTACTAACAGACTTAATACTGTTAGTTCATCAATTAATACTGTTAGTTCTTCTTTTACTACTATGGATCCAGGAAGAGAAAGAGCCCAAAGGAATGAGTTTGAAAGTGTGTTTGGACAAGACAAGGATGCTAATGGCAACAGTATCTACAGGATGTTCACTCCTGTTAATGCTGTTGGATCCTCTTGTGATAATCTTGGTGGATCAATCCCTGTTAATGCTGCTACTCTTCCCAATGCTGATCTTCCTACTGATCCTCTCATGCCTGATTTGGAGGATACTGCTAATCTTCTAAATACTGGTATCTTTAGTGGTGCATATGATGATGAAGATGTGGGTGCAGAGGCTGACCTCAACAACTTGGAAACAACCATGAATGTCAGTCCTATTCCCACAACCAGAATTCACAAGGATCATCCTAAAAACCAGATCATTGGAGACATAAATTCAGCTACTCAAACAAGAAGGATGACCAAGATTTCTAAAGAACATGCTATGGTCAGTTACATCAAAAAGCAGAGGAGAACCAACCACAAGGATTATCAGAACTGCTTATTTGCCTGTTTTCTCTCACAAATAGAACCCAAGAAGGTGACACAAGCTTTGACAGATCCAAGCTGGATAGAGGCAATGCAAGATGAGTTGCTACAGTTTAGATTGCAGAAGGTTTGGAGATTGGTTGATTTACCCAAAGGCAAGCATGCCATTGGAACAAAATGGGTCTATAGAAACAAGAAAGATGAGAGAGGGATAGTAGTTAGAAACAAGGCAAGACTGGTTGCACAAGGTTACACCCAAGAAGAAGGAATTGATTATGATGAGGTTTTTGCTCCTGTTGCTAGGATAGAAGCAATCAGGTTATTTTTGGCCTATGCATCATTTATGGGGTTTATTGTGTACCAGATGGATGTGAAGAGTGCCTTTTTATATGGTACTATTGAAGAGGAGGTGTATGTGTGCCAACCTCCTGGTTAGTACAGGTCTACATCAAGCTCCTAGAGCCTGGTATGAGACCTTGTCTACCTACTTAATTGAAAATGGATTTAGAAGAGGCATTATAGATAAGACTCTATCATCAAGAAGGACGAAGGTGATATCCTGTTTGTGCAGGTGTATGTTGATGACATCATCTTTGGGTCTACAAATAAGTCTTTATGTGTTGAGTTTGAGCAGATGATGCATAAGAGATTCCAGATAAGTTCAAAAAGGGAGCTCACTTTCTTCTTAAGTTGAGGAAAAGCAGAAAGAGATGGAATCTTCATCAGCCATACAAGTATGTGGCTAATATATTAAAGAAATTTGATTTTATCACAGTGAAGATAGCAAGCACTCCAATAGAGACTAACAAGGCATTGCTCAAGGATGAAGAAGCAGAGATGTGTGATGTTTCACGTTATACAAATCAATGATAGATCATAATGTACTTGAAAGCTCAAGGCTTTGACACAATATATTTGTTGTTTTGTGCTTTGTGCAGGATTTCCAAGTTACTCCTAAATTCTCGCATCTTCATCAGTAAGAGGATCTTTATGATACTTGAAACGGTCAGCCTAAATTGGGTCTTTGGAATCCTGAGGATTCCACCATTTTGACATTGAAAGCTTTTTTTATAATAGCACACTAATGCTGGACTAGCCCTTGAACCGGAAATACACAATAGGAGGTTGTCAATTTCTTGGCAAAAGGTTGATTTCATGGCAATGTAAAAAAGTAAACTATAGTTGCCAACTCCACTACTGAAGCAGAGTATGTTGCTGCTGCAAATTGTTGTGTACAGGTGTTGTGGATCTAAAATCAGATGCTTGATTATGGGTTCAATTTCATGAACACCAAGATTTACATTGATAATGAAAGCACCATTTGTATTGTGTTTCATTCTAAAACCAAGCACATTGAAATAAGGCACCATTTCATCAGAGATTCTTATGAGAAGAGGCTCATTCAAGTGATTAAGATACATACAGATCACAATGTTGCAGACTTGCTCACAAAAGCATTTGATGTTGGCAGATTTCAATATCTAACTGCCAGTATTAGAATGCTTAACCCCTGAAGCATTGATTGAGGGGAGGTTAATAAGTGTCAAGATACAGTGGATTATGCTTGACATGAGATGGAACAACAGCTAATGATGAAATTCAAGTTAGTACTGTTGGCCTACCTTACTACTGGTAAGTATACTTTCTACTGCTGTTATAATTAATACTGTGAGCATTGAGAGAAAATAAAAACAGACAGAGAGAAAAAGTGAGCTTAAAAGAATTGAGAGAAAGCAAAAACAGACAGAGAGAAATTGTGAGCTCAAAAGAATAGAGAGATTTGTGAAATAAAAACAGACAGAGTGATTCAGTGAGCAAAAGAAATGAGAGATATAGTGAGTTCAAAAACAGAAAGAGAGCTTGTGAGAATCAACATTAATGATGGAAATGCTTTTTGGAATGCCATTGAGGTTAAAACTGGTACCTCAAAAGTTAATACTGCTAGGCATTTCTGAGTACTGCTGGGAACTACTTAGTACTGTTAGTCTAAACTTAGTACTGTTGGGCATTACTTAGTACTGTTAGGCTAAAATTAGTACTGCTAGGCTACCGTTAGTACTGTTTGGGGCATAACAGATTTTTGGCAATTAAATATAGCCGTTGGGATTTTTCTGCCAAATATCTCGCTTATAGGGGTCTATAATTTGGATAATTCTTGATCTTTCTTTCACTTATAAGCTTTCTTCAAGATAAAGAATCCATTTTATTCAGTCGGTCCAATCAAAACCCTTAAGCGCTCTTTATAAAATCTCAATTAACTTTGCCAAACTCTCCTACTCTCATTAACGAACATAAACCCAGAACCCTTATCATAACTCAATCACTAATGGCGAATTTGGAATTCTGCGACAAACACAACATGGTTGCTTATCTAAAGAAACCAACTGGGAGTGAAGGATTCCAAGAGATAGTAGATTTTCTCAATGGAAGTCATATAAGGTTTGCTCTTACTAAGAATCCTACTATCTATGTTTCTCTAATCGAAAAGTTTTGGCAGACTACTACTGTCAGAAGAGTTAATAATGGAGAACAAGAAATAACTGCCATAGTTAATGGCAAAGAATTCACTATTACTGAAGCATCTGTTAGGAGACATCTCCAATTAGCAGATGTAGAAGGTATTAGTGCTTTCCCAACTACTGAAATTTTTGATCAACTCTCACTGATGGGTATTTCTAACTAGATAAACCTGACTTTTTCAAAAGTAAAATATTCCCCCTCAGAGGAAATTCTTGACCACATACATCCTACACAATCCTTAGTCCCTAATAAAACTTCGTGGGAACAATTTATAGCAATAATAGCAACTGCGATAAATTGCTTGCAACAAACATAACTTTAACTTTTCTAAATTGATTTATGAAGGTATGGTGAAAAACTTGATAGTAAAATAATTTTATAATGTATCCAAGATTTATTCAATATTAGTTGGAGAAAGAACAAAATTCTTCATCTCCCACAACAAAAGATATATTTGCTCCGCATTAAACACTAAAACTTTATAGCAATATGAAATGAGGTGTTTCTAGGAAACACACACCTTGTTCCCAAGTATGCTTGACCATTCAAGCAGAAGAGAGGGTGGGGGAAGGAAGGGTTCAGGACATCCATCTGAACCCAGCCACCACCTTCTACTGCTCATCTATTTACATGAAGAACCAATCCAAAATGTTGTCTCAATTATCACCCAAAGACTCAAACACCTAGGCAAGCCTTAAACAAGGTCACTGAGTTACCTCATACTAGTGAGCCTATACCCAATGTACCATGAGGCTGTTTATGAAGAGTAGGATGATAGAGTGGAAAGGGCTACCACTACTACTACTAGCTTAGATACAGCACATGCTAGTGGTAACATAACTAAGACCCAATCTACGGCAATACCTAATGTGCCTTTACTCAAGGAATTGGTGTAGGTGGTAGTCCTAGGTGCCAAGAAGCCATGGGGGTTCCATTGCTCAAAATAGGTCTGAGAGGGTACCTACATCTTCCTATGATTCACCTCTCATAAGAATTCACACACTTGGAAGTGATGAGGGTAGAATGCAACTCTAAGAATTGATGGCTCTATGTATAAAATTGTCAGATAGGGTTCTAGCTTTAGAGATAAACTTAAGGTAGACAAAGAAAGTATATGGTGCTGCTTATACCAAGCTTATCATGAAGGTGAAGAAATTGGAGAAAACTGTCAAGTCCAACCAAGCTAGAAGAAGAGCAAAGATTGTGGTTTCAGATGATGAAGAGGATTTAGAGGATTCTTCCAAACAGGGGAGGATGATAGAAGAAATTGATCAAGATGCAGGAGTTACTTTGGTTACATCCCTACACATAGCAAGAGACAACCTGAAGATCAGATTGGAGTCCTTTAGTGTGCAGCTAGTACTTGCAAGATGAAAGCTAAAAATGTCGCACTTATACTAGGAAGAAGAAGGGCAGTTAGGTACTGCAGTGGTGGAGAAGTTATCGCAAGTAATTGTTTAGTACTACTGAGAAGAATCAGTTAGACTGCTGGTCAATCGAATCATGTAGTACTGCTGGTACGGTTTAAGAAGTTAACAAAGATAATGGTAAAGGTATAATGAGAGAATCTGAGCCTGAACAAACCAAGACAAAGTTGCAGCAAAGACAAGAAAGAGCTGGTTATGAAGCAGCTGTAAGATTGCAAGAACAACTTCATGAAGAAGGGAGATAGAGGATTGACAGAGTGCATGAAGAAGCTAGTTCTTTTAATATTGAAGAATGGGAAGATATACAACCTACAATTGAAGCTGATGAAGAGCTAGCACAAAGGATACAAGCAGAAGAAAGAGAAAAATACTCTGAAGCTGAAAAAGCAAGACTGCTTGCAGAACTTATCAACCAAAGAAAGAGATATTTTCCCAACAAAGAGCTGAAGAAAGGAGGAACAAGCCACACACACAGGCTCAACAGAGAACTTATATGTCTAACTATATCAAGCATTTGGGAAGTCACACTCTGCAGCAATTGAAGAGACTTTCCTTTGATGAGCTCAAGGCTTTGTTTGAAACAACAATGAGAAGGGTGAAATTTTTTCATCCAATAGAGAGTGAAGGTGACAAAACAGTTCTTGAGTTAACAACTGGAAGTGCAAAAAGGGATGCAGAAGTAGAATTAGATCATGAAGGTTCTAAGAAGCAAAAGACTAATGAAGCTTCAGGGTCAGTTCAAGAACAACTAGAAAAAGAGGAAACATAATTGCCACAAGAGGATTTACAATAGACGATGATGGTAGTTCCAGTGGAAGTTTAGATTTGAAGCCTTACAGGTCAAATAGCCAATCATAGTCTGGGAGGTTTACTCCTGAAGAACACAAAAGGTATTGAGAATTACAGAGTTAGAAACCATACAGAACATTATCAAATTTTTTTGCTAAGATGTAGAAATAATTTGATAGAGAGACCTCGTAAACTTTAGATTTGGTTAAGGAAGGTTCATACAATAAAGCCTAATATCATAAAAGAGAAGAATTGTGGGTTGAACAGAAGAGATTGTTTTAACAAATAGTGATGATACACTATGGAAGCTTCAAAGGTATATGCATGATCCTTTGGTATGGAGGCTTTATGATACATGTGGTGTTCACCATGTATCTTCAGTAAGAGGACATAACATTTTCATGCTGGCAGAGAAAGATTATCCATTTTCAAAAGGAGTTCAGATGTTGATGTTGGCTAACAAGTTGTTAGTAGAACAACATTTAGAGATGGCAAATGAGCTTTTAAGGAAAATCTTCATACAAGTAAACAGACCAAGATAATAAAGTGTTTGAAACATCCTCTTAGCACAGATGGTTTAATTCAGAGAAACTTGTAGATTCAGATGACAATCACAAGTTTAGGGGAGGATTTGTTAGGGATTTAACCTATCACACTTAGTACTGCCACAGAAGAGTTAATACTGCATCTAAGTTATTACAGCCAGGTGAAGATATTACTGCAAGAAGAAAGTTAGTACTGCCATACTGAACTTAACTTGCCGAGATTAAGAAACTAGTCCTAAGTCATTATTACTGTTAGAATTAATAGTTAGTGTTAGCCATACAAAATGGTAGTACAGACATTTTATATAAGTATTAAATAGTTATGAAGTTAGTACTTGTTAGTATCATAGTTATTACTGCTAAAGAGATATGCATGAGATATTTTAGGAAAAGATATGCATAGTTAGTAATACACGTTATGTAAGCCCTTAGGTTTCTTGTTGTATACGAAGCAACCCTAATGCATAGTTCGAGATATAGAACTGAAATCAACGTTTCTCAAAATCTGTATTCATATTTTTCAAGGTTAATCTGAAACTTAGATTATTTTTCAATATATTCGAAAGATTAAAGCAAAATCTTGTTTGACTGTTTCAATGTTCTTCCTTAGTATTGCAAACTAGATTCCGCATAGTTTGTAGTATTCACAATATTAGTTTCTATTATAGTTGTCTTGGATCTATCCAACACAACTAAGCTTTAACAAGCTAAGTAAGATCTGTTCAAAAGGGATTAACATGATTGCCAAGGTGTTAGGAAATGATGTGAGACTTGCCACATAGATCTGTTAATCCCAATGAACAGATCTTGAACTCCTTAGCTTGATGTAAGGTTTAGTATCCTTGGAAAAATCCAAAGGCACTAAGATTGAAACTTTGAGTGTATGATATAAACTATGCGGAATCTAGTTTATACCACTAAGAAGAATAACAATAATGAATGTTTAACGTACAAAAATATAACCAAAACAATAAGCTCCAATATATTAATACGAACACTCTTTGACAGTGTTAGGGTTTACAACCTTGAAGCTAGCGATAAAAACAAAGAAAGACTTGATATCTAGATCTATCATTTGGGGTCCTTATAAGACACAAGAAAACCCTAATGGGCTAACAAAACGCGTATATGATATTGCATATCTATTCTAATTTGACTTATCAGATCAAAAATTAGTCTACTATACAAGACTAACAACACTAAGTATTAACTAACAGTACTAACTATACTAACAGTACTAACAATGTACTGCCAGTACTAACTAATATAACTAGCGGTACTAATAACTTAGACTATTTTATTTAAACTTCAACAGTAGCATAAACTTGAACCAGCTGTATTACTTCCAAAACTAACACATAACTCAAAGCCTTTAATTCACAGCAATCCTCCCCCTAAACTTGATATACACCTTTTTAATCATCAAGTTTCTTCAGCTATCACATTTCGATCATCAGTAGTATGTATCCCAAACACTCTTCTGCTTCTGAAGTTGTGATCTTGTAAACCTGAGAAGCTCAAATGCCATTTCACTTTCTTAATCATCTCTAGTCTTCCTAGGTACAATCCTTGAAACATTTCTTGAGTTATAGATATTTCCTTACTCATCATCATGTGAATATAACCTCCAATTTTTTTTAAAAATTTGTATGCATCAATAGTACATGAACCCACATGATCAAACAATCCTACCAAACTTATCAATGAAGTCTGTTGACTCTCCATATTTCATCTCTTTATTAGGCTCAAATAAGGTATTTAGATCTCCCCAAAGTAACCAGTCATATCCTTCTGGACTTGTTGTCTCATATCTTTCATTTACCAACCTATGTAGATCTATCACATCTTGTCTATCAAAATCATCAAGCATCTCACCGAATATCTTGTAATTCTTAAAACTTCCATCTGCTCTGATGATTTGATAATACATCATATTTTTATTTAAAATATGTGTTTCCAATCAACAATTGGATATTTGGTGGCCAGAGATTCAACATCAATAGCAACATCATCCTTTGGAACTACATCCATACTATCTCTAAGCTCCTCTTTTTCAGCATCATTATCCTCTTCTAGTTTCTGTTTCTTGGAACTTTCTTCTTCAGAATCTGCTTTTGGTCTCTTTTTAGTGCTTTCTGCTTGCTGTTGACTGTCATCATCTATAGGTTTAAAGTCATCAATCAACTTCTTCTCTCTTTCATATAATTTCTAAACTTCTTCAAAGTTCTTGTGCTTTAGTTGTTGATGAGTGTACTTACCCATATGTTTGAGGTAAGTAATCATCCTGTTTCTGACTTGAGTTCTTGTAGGTGGTTTATTCCTTATTGCCTCTGCTCTTTCTGCTGCCAATTATTTCTTTCTTCTTTTAAAGAATTTTGCTAACAATCTGGCTCTTTCTTTAATTGTGTACTTTTCTTGCTCTTCATGTGTCAGTCTTACAGCCAGTTCATGATTAGCATCTATTCTGGCTTGAATTTCATCAAACTCTGCAGCTAAAGCAGTACTAGTAGCTTCTTCTTACTTTTGTCTTTCTTTTTGTGCTCTGTCCAACTCTGCTAACTCTTCCTCATGTAATCTTTGAGCTAAATCTGCATCACTTTCAATATGAGTTAACCCTTGATCCCTTCTTTTTCATTCACTGTTTCTCCAGGTTCATCTTTAACCATAACAACCTTACCTTTGCCGATTTGGATCAATAGTTGGAAGAGGTTGAAGTGTTGTAGTTGATCTGTTTAGTCTAGGAGGTTCTTTTTCATCTATGAGAACAACTCCTTTTTCCTTTTCCTTTGCTTTCTCACTTCTCATCTTCATAAGTTTCTGAGCAATAGTGAGATATTCATCACCAAATATAGTTGTTGTTGTAGGAGGAGTAGATGGAGTAGCAGCACTAACATTCCCAGGAACACTGGCAGCACTAACTTTTGGCCTAGAAGTACTAACTTGATCAGAAGTACTACTATCTTTTTCACCACTACCCTTGTCTTCCATAATCACTTCTGTACCAGCCCCATCAGTCAAGTTAAGCTCCTCTATTTTATCATCATTCCTCCCCTATTTGGATGCATCCTCAACTAAACTTGTGTCAATAGAAGTCTCAACTTTTCCTTTAAACAATATTCTCTTCATAGGTTGTGGAGTTTTTGCCTTTCTCTTCTTTTCTAGACTCTTGACCCTCAATTTCAATCTGGTGATCACTTTGTCTTGAGCAGTCTTTCTTTCCTCTAAGGAAAGAACCCTTTTTGTCAATGAGGTACAGGTTTCCATCAATTCCTGAATTAGTTCCATTCTACCCTCATCACTTCCAGGTGTGTTACCTCCTGAGAGAGGTGAATCATGGGGTGTAGGTGGTACAAAATCCGTCAAATCATCATGATATTCCATACTATCCTCGCCACGTCTAGATGTGTTAACTTTTGAGAGAGGTGGGTCACGGGACATTTTAGATGCAGTCTCATGCCTAGTTTGAGCATCTGCACCTCTCCCATGTATAATCCTGGTGCTTGGTCTGCACCTAACCAATCTCCTTCCTGAGAAAGAGGATCATTAGACATTGCTGTGGATTGGGTCTTTAGGATGTTATCACTGTCCTGTGCTGCAACTAAGCTAGCAGTAGTAGTGACAGCTCTTTCCACACTATCACCCCTCCTTATAGACAACCTCATCTGCTCCATGGTCTAAAGGCATACTGGTCTGAGGTAACGCAGTGACCTATTTGGCTCTCTTATGTTTTTTAGTCTTTCTTTGTTTTCTTTGATATGTAGATGGAGATGGGAGTATTTTCTCAATGTGAGCTTCAGTTTGAAGTTCATGGGAAACTGTTAGAGATGTTTTAGTTTGAAGTGATTCAGTTTGAGGTTTTGAAACATTTGGTTGTGAGGTAGAGGGTGTGGGTTGGGGTTCAGGGGGTATTGCTGAACCATCACCCTTAGGTGCTTGGTTTTGCACCAACATGGAGTCAAAAAGTGGAGTAACTTTTCCTGAAAATTTTACTTTGTCCTGCCATATTAGGAGAAATCCTTTTTTACTGTGTGGATTGGGTCTGCGTAAGTATCATTAAAAGGGTTCCTGAAAATCTTTAAGCTGGTTTCAAAAAGATTGTAAAAACTTGGATACATACACTTTGGATCCAAGTTCCTCAACATACCATCAAAAATTAATTTAGAAAAATTAAATTTTTGACCCTTTGCTAAACATATAACTGCTGAAGCCAAATTAGTTGAAAACTCATTCCCAAGCAGTTGATTTTGAAACCTTATAACAATGAATGATGGATATGTATCAGAAATTTCAATTGAGGTAGAAGAACCTTTTTAAAAGAGTAAGTTTTTGTAGAAAGCTAATCCATATCCATCAAAGCAAGGTAGTCAAAATTACATCATTTGAAGGCAGCAAAAACCACCTCATCATTAAAGAGAAGATCACTTCTCACTGCTGATTTGAAATGCCCACAACCTGCATCACCACTATCATGTTATTAGCTTTACAGAATTGACTGTTTTGGAAGTGTCAGATTCCAAAAACTTTTCAATAAAATAGCATAGAAGTCGGACTTACAGTGAGAGCATAAAGACGAAAATGGTAGAGAGAAGTCCCACTACTGATGAAACTCAGTTTCTCTCTGTCTTTCCAAACAGCAACAATTAATAAAATAAATATAAAATTAAGTTCATCGACAAACTTCAAATCCGCCATATAGTGATTGATTTATGATAAGGGTTCTGGGTTTAAGTTCGTTAATAAGAGTATGAGGGTTTGGCAAAGTTAATTGAGATATTATAAAGAGAGCTTAAGGGTGTGATTGGACCGACTAAATAAAGTTGAATCTCTATCATGAAGTAAAACTTATAAAAGAAAGAAAGATCAAGAATTATCCAAATATAGACCCCTATAAGCGAAGTTGTTGGCGGAAATATCTCAACGGTTATAATTAATTAATGAAAATCTGTTATGCCCCGAACAGTATTAACGGTAACAAGCAGTACTAAATTTGGCTCAGCAGTACTAACTTTTGCCCAGCAGTACTAACTTTTGCCTAGCAGTACTAACTTTTGTAGCAGTATAGACAAAATAGTTACCAGTAAAAACCAAATACTAATCATCAATCTTATTTCTAAACCCGTGTAAGTACCACTAACTAAGCCTAGCAGCATCAACTTTTGTACAAAGTTTCATCCAGCAGTATAAACTAAGTCCAGCAGTACTAAGAGATATCTAACAGTATTAACTCTGTCTTCAATAATTATACAACAACATGCCTCTATTCATCACAAGCACACTAGAAAAGACTAGATAGACATGTGAGAATTCACGAGGATCCATATTTATGCATAACCCATGAATAAAAGTTAAGAACTGTTATCCAAACACATTAACCTCCCCTCAAACAATACTTCAGAGATTAAGTAATCCAATGCTAGCAATTAGAAAGTTAAACCTGCTAACATCAAAAGCCTTTGTGAGAAGATCTGCAACATTGTGGTCTGTGTGAATCTTAATCACTTGAATCAACTTCTTCTCATAACAATCTCTGATGAAATGGTGCCTTATCTCTATGTGCTTGGTTTTAGAGTAAAATACTGGATTCTTCACAATACAAATGGTGCTTTCATTATCAATGTAAATCTTGGTGTTCATGAAATTAAATCCATAGTCAAGCATCTAATTTTGGATCCATAACACCTGTCCACAGCAGTTAGCAGCAGCAACATACTCTGCTTCAGTTGTTGAGTTAGCTACTATAGTCTGCTTCTTACATTGCCATGAAATCAACCTCTTGCCAAGAAATTGACAACCTCCTGTTGTGGATTTCCTGTCAAGGCTAGCTCTAGCATAATCACTATCTGAAAAAGCTTCCAAGTCAAATGGTGAATCCCTAGGATACCAAAGGCCCAATTTAGTTTGGCCTTTTAAGTATCTAAAGATCCTTTTCACAACATGAAGATGTGAAGTCTTTGGAGTAACTTGGAACCTTGCACAAGCATAATGTTGGAACCACGATCTAGCTTATCTAGGATATCATAACCATGATCTAACAGAATAACAAATAATACAATCATAATTAAGAACAAGGTGTTACTACTAAACATTAAGCCTTTCATTGTATTTAATCAGGATACAAAGGCTTACTATACTACTAAGCTACTAATAAGCTAGCTACTAAAGCTAGGCGTCTTACAAAGACTTGACGCCTAGAGTACACACACACACCTTTATATTTACATTGTGAATTGAATGAATGATAAACCTAGACGCCTACCTCTCTTTATATACTAGAGAGGCTAGGGTTTACAAGACTTCATGTAGAAGATAAGTATAAAATATTTAGTCTTGTAGGTCCTTCATCTTTTATATCTTTTGTCATATCAACTCAAAGTATAATTCCCAACAATCTTCTCCTAGTTGATAATGAAAAAACTCATAAGCACAAGCTTCCCCTGAAGCTAATAAAGATGAAGACTTCCCCTTAATCCATGCACTCTTCCCCTTTTTGTCATATCAAATAGGGGTCTTTTGAAAATGAGCAACTTCCCCTCAAATAGTGCATGTAGTTAATCTTGAACTCAGTAGGCTCCAAGTAGTGATCAATGATGAAGAAAAACGAATAATACGAATTTGTTGAAGAAGTTGAATTTCCCAAACTTGTGTCTTATATCCTATTTATCCACATGACGTCGAGTCTCATACCTGCTATGTATAAGTAGACCTATGTCTCTTGACAAAATCCTCATTCCTCTATTAAATGAGACACTGAGCACAATAACGTAACTCCTTAAAGTGATAGCAAATGTACGTAGTAAGCATCATAAGGTAGATCGTACACCTTTGCTAGATTCATCAAGTCTTCGTCACCGCCTTATAATCACGAACAAGTTATCTTAAAGGTGACCACTCCTTTAAGATATGATAAGAACACAAAACCTGTGAAAATCAACTACAACATCAAATAAGTAATAATCAAATGTCTTCTTCAAATAATCTCCAAAACGAGCCATAAACATCATCATCGTTCAAGATCCAAACGCGTCCAAAACCCAAAATGTGTGTGTCATCCGATATCGGCCAACGCTAGCGGTACAAACTAGCTATATCGGACAAAGCTACCCGTACAAACCAAAACTGTCATTAGTGACCATATTTCTGTCTCAAATCTGTCACTAAAGCTGTCACTGACTGTTGCTGAGTGGTTGCAAAACTGTCACTGATCTGCACTTTCTTCAACCAGCACAAACGACCAGTAGGAATGTAACACAACCAATAGAAACCGTTTGAAGAGCCAGCACAAATCGTGAACTACCAGCAGTAACCTAAACACACAAACAACAAACATTATGTCTGGTCTAGAAGCTGTTAAGTACATTAATGAACCAATCATTAATCTATATAAGTGTACATCCACATCCTCAGCTTCTTCATCCTTGATCAATGCTTTGTTAGTCTCTAATAGAGTGCTTGCTGTCTTTACTGAGGAGAAATCAAACCTTTTCAATATATCAGCCACATACTTGTCTTGGCTAATGAAGATTCCATTATCCTTCTGCTTTACTTGTAACCCTAAGAAGAAAGTGAGTTCCCCCATAGAACTTATCTGGAATTTCTTATGCATTAAACTTTCAAATTATGTACATAAAGACTTCTTAGTAGAACCAAAGATGATGTCATCTACATACACCTGAACTAACAGTATATCACCTTTTTCCTTCTTGATAAACAAAGTCTAATCTATAGTGCCTCTTCTAAATCCATTTCCAATTAAGTAGGTAGACAAGGTCTCATGCCAGGCTCTAGGAGCTTGATGAAGACCGTATAAGGCCTTATCAACCTTGTAAACCTTGTTAGGAAACTGAGGATCTTCAAATCCAAGAGGTTGACACACATATACCTCCTCTTCTATTATGCCATATAAAAAGGAACTCTTCACATCCATTTGGTACACAATGAACCCCATAAATGATGCATAGGCTAGAAATAACCTGATTGCTTCAATCTTAACAACAGGAGCAAAAACCTCATCATAATCAATTCCTTCTTCTTGGGTGTAACCTTGTGCAATGAATCTTGACTTGTTTCTAACTACTATTCCTCTCTCATCCTTCTTGTTTCTATAGACCCATTTTGTTCTAATGGCATGTTTGCCTTTGGGTAAATCAACTAATCTCTAAACCTTCTACAATCTAAACTGCTGCAATTCCTTTTGCATTGCTTCTACCCAACTTGAATCTGCCAAAGCTTGAATAATTTTTTTGGGTTCCATTTGAGAGAGAAAACAGGCAAATAAGCAGTTTTGATAATCTTTGTGATTTGTTCACCTCTTCTTGTTAATGTAACTGATCATAGCATGTTCTTCAGACATCTTGATCATCCTCCTTGTTTGAGTAGCTGAATTTATGTCTCCAATGATCTGTTCTTTAGGATGATCCTTGTGAATTCTGGTTGTGAGAATAGGACTGACACTCATGGTTGTTTCCAAGTTGTTGAGATCAGCCTCTGCACCCACATCTTCATCATCATATGCATTACCAAATATACCAGTATCTTGAAGATTAGCAGTATCCTCTAAATCAGGCATGAGAGGATCAGTAGGATAATCAGCATTAATTAGAAGGAGTAGCATCATTAACAGGAGTTGAACCACCAAGATTTTCATAAGAGGACTCAGCAGCACTAACAGGAGTGAACATCCTATAAGTACTATTAGCATCCTTTTCTTGTCCAAACATACTTTCAAACTCATTGCTTTGGTCTCTTTCTCTTCCTGGATCCACAATAGTAAAAGATGAACTAACAGTATTAACAGGTAAACCAATAGTATTAAGTCTGTTAGTGTTATTAGTGTTAGTAGCCTCCCCTGGACCATTTATGTCATCTTCTTTTGTTGGATCCTCAATTACATTCTTCTTTCCAGCATCATCAGCAATCTCATCTTCTAAGCTCTTTGGATTTTGAGACTCAGAAGTCAAAAATGGTAGCAGAACATATTGTGGACCAAGAACTGCACTCATTTCAGCTTGTCTTACATCAATATTTTCTTTGGTACCTGCATTACCATTAGTTTGATTCCCTGCAAAAACTGGTTGATAATTCATAGACATAGATAGAGTATCAATATCAAACATCCAGTTAGGTCCAGTTTTTGCAATATTTGGTTTATTTTCAAGAAAATTTATGTGCAGGTTCTCCTCTACAAGTCTGGTTCTAGTGTTGAATACCCTAAATGCTTTACTATTGATAGAGTATCCTACAAAGAATCCATCATCAGACTTTCCATCAAACTTACCTAGGTAATCTAAGGTATTTAGGATTGTAACAGGACACCCAAATGGTCTCATGAAGTTTAAGGCATGCTTTCTACCTAGAAAAAGTTTATAAGGGGTCTTGTTATGAGGCTTGATAACTAACACCCTATTTTGGACATAGCAAGCAGTATTAACTGCTTCAACCCAAAAGGTAGTTGGTAATTTGGAATCTGCTAGCATAGTTCTAGCTGCCTCTATTAGAGTCCTATTCTTTCTCTCAGTAACACCATTTTGCTAAGGAGTCCTAGCAACACTAAATTCCCTTCTAATATCCTTTATATCACAGAACTCATTCATAATCCTATTCTTGAATTCAGTTCCATTGTCGCTTCTGATTGTTTTAACCTTATGATCTGATTAGTTTTCTATGCCAGTTATGAAGTTCTTAAGGATTTCAGGAGTCTCATCCTTAGTGGCCAGAAAGAAAACTCAATTGAATCTACTAAAGTCATCAGTGACAACTAGGCAGTAACTCTTTCTATTTATACTCCTCACAGAAACTGGTACAAATAAATCCATGTGCAATAACTGTAAAGGTTTGCAAATAGAGCTCACAGTTTTGGTCTTACAGGAGGCTTTGTGTTGCTTTCCCTTCTGATAGGCAACATATGTATGGTTATTTTCAAAAGGCTTTGAAGGTAAACCTCTAACAAGGTTTCCCCTTACAAGTTTGTTCATTGTTTTAAAGTTTATATGACCAAGCCTTCTATGCCATAAATTAGACTCATCTATTATAGCCTTTGCAAATAAACAAGTCAAATCTCCTGAAGGAACAACATTCTTTAGATCAAAACTGTACATGTTGTTCTGTCTAGGAGTTTTAAGCAAGACTTGACTTTGTAGCTTAAAATCAGGAGATAGAACAAGACATTCAGTCTCAGTGAAAAGAACATTATTTTTCTTGTCACACATTTGCGAGACAGAGAAAAGATTAAACTTAAGTTCCTTTACAAAGTATACATCTTCAAAGTCTAATTTCTCAGTTCTAATTTTACCTTTTCCAGTAATTTTACCTCCTTTAGAACTTCCTCCAAATGCAACAAATCCGCCATCAATATCTTGATAATCTGAGATGTAGAACTTGTTCCCAGTCATATGCCTAGAGAATCTACTTTCAAAAATTCCTTGATCTTGTAAAGCATATTGTGGATGACACTGCACTCAAAATAAGAGAATTAGTTTCTCTTGGGGACCCAAGCCATTATTGACTTGAGTCTTCCTTATGGATCAACATAATCAAATCTTTTAGGCATGTATGATCCACTGTCTTTGGAGATATGGTCAATAACATTTCCTTTTGGTCTCCAAATCCAGCATGCTGAGGACTTAACAACACTAATCCCTTGTTCCCCAACAGCACTTGTCACTTTGTTTCCTTTAGTAGTATTAACATAATATACCTTAGCAATATTAACTTTGTTATTACAATTTTTGTTTTTAAGTGTTGTTTGTTGGTTAAAAGGTGTCCTAGATGGTGAGTGTGACTTATGAAAAGCATTTGGTCTGGGTCTTGTAACATTCACAAAGGGTTTAGGTGCAACAGTATTAATAGGCCTGGCAGCACTAGCTAGTGATGCTGCTCTTGAAGAGCTTTGCCTAGCAGCACTAATTGGTACTATGCCAGACTTGGTTAAAACTGTTGTTGGAGCAAAATCCTGTCTAAAATTAGAGAAATTTTGATGATTAACCCTCAATGCATTATTCCAAACTTGTCTAACTTTCCTTTGACCAGTTCCCTTTTTCACATTATTCAACATAGGTTTTTGTACCATCCTTTTATCATGAAAATCACAGTCTTTGATTAGATGGTTGAAACTCCCACATACAAAACAATCTTTCTTTGTAAACTCAAAACTATTCCTATTTCTTTTGTTATCTCTAGGATTCTGACTGAGCTTCTTAGGTTTTTCAACAGTTGAATTCCTAGCATTTACAAATTCAATCTTTTCAAAGTTAGATTTGACTGTTTATTTTACTTCTTTAGGCTCAAACACATTTTCATCTTCACTATCAGACTCCCAATCTTCAATAATAGGAGCACTAAACCTAACATTTTTAGGCTTTTCCAAACTATCCTTACTAGTTTTAGTTACAGTTGTTTCAACATTAGGCACACTAGTAATAGTTTCACTCACTTTAGACTTATACACAGAGTCATCTAACCCAGCAAAGGATAAGTCAGCTCTTGTAGGTTTGAAGTTCCCAGTGAAGGGAGGGGGAACTTCATGATATCCCTCACTCTTTTAAACCTATCATTTACTTAATTACACTCATGACTATCAACCACATTATCAAGTACTTCACTCTCATTTACATGATTATCAAAACCAAGTCCAGTTTTGTCATTAACACTTATTTTACTATTAATCAGTTTGATTAGATTCTTTGATGATTCTTCAAATTTAGTTTAAGTTTCAAATCATTTTTCTCATTTAAGGCTTCTTCTAACTTATTTTTAAGGTTTTTGATAGAAATATCTTTAACTTGGACATCATACTTCAAAAATGCAATACTTTCTTCATAAGAAGCTTCATTCTTTTCATGAAAAACTATCCTAGCTTCTAATGATTCAAATCCCATTTGATAACCTATTATCTCTAGACTAGATTTATTAAGAGCTTCCCTCTGTTGATCATATTGTTTTTAAAGAGCTTTAAATGATTTTAAACAATTTTTGGAGCAAGTATGTACCTCATTCTCATAACTCAGTGAACTTTAAGATGTATAGGCCATTAGTACAAAGTTTGTAGGTCCATATTCATCCTGAAAGCTCCAATCATATCTACCTATCCCATCTTGAACAACCAAGGCATTTGCAGAGGTCTCTACTGGTACAACCCTTCTCGCATTATCTCCATTCCTATTCCCTTGATTCCTTGGTGCTCTGCAGTCTCTAGCAAAGTGACCTTTCCTGTGGTAGTTGTAACATTCCACCTTTGTCATATCAAGGCCAACAGCTTCTTTGCCATTGAGATTCAAATTCCTTCGAGTCTTCTTTATGAATCTATTTATCCTTATGGTAAGCATGGCCACCTGCCATTTGAAATCCATCTCTTCAAGATTATATGAATCAATCTGCTCCATGTCTTTATTGTCCAACAGTGGACTCTTAGATTGATTAATAAAAAAAGAAAGCATAACATCATCTGCATAGGTTGAGGAAGAAGCTTGCCCTGTATACTAGCAGTAGAAACATCAAGAGCAGTATTAACTGCTTCATTAGTACTGCTAGTGTTTTCAGAAGATACAAAAGCCACATTTTAAGAGTTTGAGTTTGAACTTGATTGGCTTTTAATTTAGTTCATTACAACCTTTTAAATTTGTGGTACAAGCCATCCTATCCTCAATCATCTTGTTCTGTTTGTTTCTCACATTAATCAAAGCAATGTTATTCCAAGTGTATTGGTAAACTTCTCAGACAACTTTAGATTTGCTTCTTTTGGGAGATGACTTCACTTGAATTTTATTAGTGATGATAGTTGTTGATATGTTGTCGCCACTGCATAAAGTTTGTCCAGTCCTTCAGATCTTAATGCAGTAAAATTCTTATATTGCTGGTTCAGGATAGTCTTCTGCATTTTATTAGAATTCTTTGTTGCTCCAAACCTAGTCTGATATAGCTTCACTCATAGGCCTGATTTGCATTCCTTGGGACGTTCCATGAACTTTCAATTAGGTGCTCATCTGGAATGGCCAACAACAAAGTGCTCTTTGCTTTTAAATCATTCTTTCTTGCTATCTTTTGTTCAGCAGTCTTAGGAGGAATAGGACCTTCAGTACTAACTGATGCAACAGCAGGGCCATGCTGCATTTCACAATACTTCCAATGCAGGGCATTAATTTTTGGGTGTAAGATATTGCTCCATCCTTATGCTCTAGAGATCATAATCTCCTATTTTAAGCATAGGAAGCTTTAGTAAAAGAAGATTCGTTTGGGTAGATCTGACTGTGGATTCCTATATCTTCTTTTGATATGAGATCTTGTATAGAATCTAGTGTTCTTCTTATTCAGGGTTTATCAACAAGCTCTTACCGATACCACTTGTTGATCCCAATGAATAGATCTTAATTTCCTTTAGCTTGTGTAAAGGTTAGCAACCTTGGATAAATCCAAAACTACTAAGACATAAACTATGATTATGAATACTACAAGTTATGCCGAAACTAACTTGTAATACTAAGAAGAACAATGAATACTAAACTTTAAATATATTGATTGATAATATTTTGCCTAGGTTACAGAATAACTAACTATGAGATTTGTAATTGAAGTTCTTTTCTAACTATGCCGTATGGTTCCTTTGATACACTAAGGACACCCTAATGGGCTTACAAAACGCGTATAATGATAATGCATATCTATTCATAATTTAACTCATGCATATCATAATAGCAGTACTAACTATATAAGACTAACATCACTAAATATTAACTAACAGTACTAACTATACTTGCAGTACTAACAATGTACTGGCAGTACTGATAACTTAAACTATTTTCTTAAACTCATCTAAATTGTTGTACACCTTCAAATTGTTGTACAAGTCATCCATGCTCAACTCATCTAAATCTGGTATGTTTCTCATAATCAAAGCAATGTTATTCCAGGCTGATGGTAAACTTCGCAGCAACTTTAAATTTGCATCTTCTTGGGAAATAACTTAAACTTCAAATTTGTATGAAGCTGAACTTAAACTTAAACTATTATAGCTAGCAGTACTGATAACTTAAACTATTTTCTTTAAACTTCAACAACAGCATAATCTTGAACCAGCAGTATTAACTTCCAAAACTAACAGTAGTATCTTCAAAAGCCTTCAATTCCTAACAATAAGACAGATTTCTAAACTTTTAGCCTCAATATAATACGAACACTCTTAATAGTGTTAGGGTTTACAAAACCTTGAAGCTACGAATATCAAAGATGTACATCTAACATTATGCCCTAGGACCTCTTTTTATACACTAAGGAGTCCTACAAGGCTTATAATACTTTCCTAACTTATCATGATCTTTTCTATAAATAAACGTAATCTTTTAAACAAATAAGTTATACATATCTTCTTTATAAATAACTAATACTTATCTTCGTAAGTATTCTTGTTCTTCAATCAATCTTTGATCTTATCTCTGTCAACATATTCCTTCCAACAGTAGTAATCACTCAGCAGTTGTAACTGAGCACAAGCAGCATTAACTACTTAGAAATTTACTCTAGCAGTACTAACAAATACTAGCAGTACTAACTTTTGTACTAGCAGTAGTAACTACTTAGTATATTTTCAGTCTTCATCTCTAAGCAGTCTTAACTTCTACTGGCAGCAGTAACTTTACACTAACAGTACTAATTATACTAACAGTAGTAACTAGCAGTAGTAACTTTTATACTACCAGTACTAACTACTTAGCATAATTTTCATTAGTATTACCAGCAGCACTAAGTTATGCTTGACAACACTAATATATACTTGAGCAGCAGTAACTCTAAGAATATCTTGAAGTCTTTTAAACCCAACAAATTCTTTTCATTGCAATCTCTAGTAAAGTGATGTCTAATCTCTATATGCTTTGTTTTTGAATTAAAAACAAGATTTTTAACTATGCAAATAGTACTGTTATTGTCAATAAAGATCTTGGTATGCATAAAATTATACCCATAATCAAGTAGTTGATTCTGAATCCAAAGTACTTATCCACAGCAACTCGAAGCAGCCATATATTCAGCTTCTGTTGTGGAATTTGCAACCACTGTCTGTTTCTTGCACTGCCATGATATTAATCTACATCCAAGAAATTGACAACCTTCTGTTGTAAACTTTCTATCCAAGCTTGCTCCAGCATAATCACTATCAGTGTATGCTACCAAATCAAAAGGAGAATCTTTTGGATACCAAAGGCCCAACTTTGGTTGACCTTTTAAGTACCTAAAAATCCTTTTTATAGCATGAAGATGTGAAACCTTTGGATTGACTTTGTATCTAGCACAGGCACACACTGCAAACATGATGTCAAGTCTTAAAGATGTAAGATACATTAATGAACCAATCATTGACCTATACATATGAACATCCACTTCTTCACCATCTTCATCTTTGAGCAAAGGCTTTTGAGTTTCCATTTGTGTGCTTGCAGTCTTGACTTCTGTAAACCCAAATTTCTTTAAAATTTCACCAACATATTTATCTTGACTAATAAATATGCCATCCTTCTTCTGCTGCACTTGTAATCCCAAAAAGAATGTAAGTTCTCCCATAGAACTCATTTGAAATTTCTCATGCATCTCAACTTCTCAAATGCATTGCACAACTCTTTCTTTGTTGAAACCAAAGATGATATCATCCCCATTACACTTGGACCATCAAAATATCCTCCTTTGTGCCTTTTTGATATGAATTTCGGTTTTGTCAATTGTCCCTCCTTTGAAAAACCATTGTCCAACACGATTGTTGAAAGGTTTCATATCAGCTCTAGAGCTGATGTAGGTCTCATACAGTGCTTTTTCAACCTTGTATACTCTATCAGGAAAGTATGGATCTTCAAATCCTGGTGGTTGACATACATACACTCTTCTTCATACTCCCCATTGAGAAAAACACTTGTTACATCATTTGATACACCATAAATTTCTTTAAATGTAAGCATAAGCTAATAAAATTGCCTAATTGCTTCAATTCTTGCAACAGGGGCAGAGATTCATCATAGTCAATCCTTTATTCTTGTGTGTACCCTTGAGCAACCAATCTTACTTTATTTCTTATCATAATTCCCCTTTCATCCTTTTTATTCCTAAAAATCCATTTAGTGCCTATAGCCCTTTTTCTATATGGTAAATCCACTAAAGTCCAAACTTCTTGTAACTTGAATTGTAGAAGCTCTTCCAGCATAGCCTCTATCCAGCTTGGATCCTTCCAATTGCATGAAATTACCTTTTTGGGTTCTTCTGTGATAAATAGTATGCTAAGCAGCATGTTTTGAAGGTCTTTAAGGTTTGTTCTTTGTTGAATAGTACTATTAAACCCATGTTCCTCCAAACTCTTTAACATCCTTCTTGTTTGTGTAGCTGATTGCAAATCTTCAATTACTTGATCAAGAGGATACTTGCTTTATTTCGATCTTATATTACTTGCAGTGGATTATGAACAGGCTGGATTGTTGTATCCAAAAAATGTGTGATGTCTGACTCGTACAAATTTCATCTTTCAAATATGCTATAATCTTCCAATTCAGCCATATTTAGATCAAGTAGAAGTTCAATGCTTGTTTTTCCACCAACAGCATTAACTTCATTTGAGCTAGCAGCATTAACGTTGTTAGTGCTGTTAACATTATCTCTCTTCTCTTGATCAATACCTTCACTATATTTTCTTGAATCTTCATCAACCTTCTTTCCATCATCATTTGAAGGTTTGGATCCATCATCTTGAGAACTCTTTGGATCTTGGGAATATGGTGGATCAGCAGGCCATAATGGTAACAAAATATAATTTTTGATAGGTTCTGTCTCCTTTCTAGCTTGACCTACATTATCACTTGCTTTTGTACCTACAAAACCATTAGACCGTGTACCTGCAATAATTGGCTCATAATTCACTATTTTTGTTAGTGCATCAATATCAAATAGCCAATCTGGTCCACCACCTACAACATTAGGTGTACTCTTACTAAACCTAATATGCAAGTTTTCTTCCACTATCCTTGTTCTACTATTGAATACTCTAAAGGCTTTACTATTCAAAGAGTATCCAACAAAGAAACCTTCATCAGCTTTACCATTAAATTTGCCTAAGTGATCTATGGTATTAAGAATGGTAACAGGACATCCAAATGGTCGCATAAAACTTAAAGTTGGTGTTCTACCATGAAAAAAGTTCATAGGGAGTCTTGTTATGAGGCTTAACTACTAACACTCTATTTTGCACATAGCAAGCAGTATTAACTGCTTCTGCCCAAAAAGTAGTTGGCAACTTAGAATCAGCTAGCATAGTCCTAGCAGCCTCAATTAGTGTCCTATTTCTCCTCTCAGCAACTCCATTTTGTTGAGGAGTTTCTAGCTACACTATATTGTCTCAAAAATACCCTTTTATCTCACAAAATTGATTTCATTTCTTTGTTTTTGAATTCAGTTCCATTATCACATCTAATCACCTTAACCTTGTGATCTACTAGATTTTCTATCCCGTTTATAAAAGACTTAAGAATGCCACTAGTCTCATCCTTAGTAGCTAGAAAGAAAACCCATGTAAACCTACTGAAATCATCTGTGACAACTAGGCAATACATTTTCTTCATAAGACTTTTTACAAATGTTAGACCAAACAAGTCCATATGCAAAAATGTAAGGCAGAATGATTTGGAGTTCTCTGTTTTGTCAAACCCTTGAGAATGGCGGAAACTCGGGAATGCAACATAATGATCAATCATAACACAAGATACAAAATAAAGAAAACTACATTGCATAAACTCCAAGTGCTATGAAGACCATCAGCCTTGAACAAACTCGAGTGATGTCCTAAATCGCAACTAAAATCCACAATCTCTTACAATAATTCATATTCCTTCACAAGGGGACATATCTAACTTAATCCAAAACATCAAATACTAGAATCAAACAACAATAAGCAAGAGACTTCAAACAATATTTCCACACGGGGATACATTAGGTCTGCTATCTCAATCACAAATAATCTTCTTTCACTTCACATAAAATGGTACTTGAAAAGTCAATAATAATATTGGTGAGCTCGTAGGTTTGACCTTAAACCCAAAATTTGTGCCAATATTTCAACAGTGGAGTCAATCACAATATGTCACTTATGCACCTAAAGGGCCTACCAGCTAGAGCACTATATTAGGGCGAACCACACAGAACCTTGCATGCCAAACATAGTACATGCAAGTACCACACATAACCTTGCATTCAAAACAAAGTACATGCAAGTACACACAGAAACGCTTGCCATGCACCAAACACAGTACATGCAAGTAAATCAACACATAATATTCACATAACTATCCCTTCCAATTTCTATACGGGAATCTTAGGTTGCTGGAGCAAGCTAGATGGCCTTTGATGCTCAGCCTTAACCTTCAAACAAGTCAAAAACTTACTAACATACTCAGCTATATCCTTTTTTATTCCAGGCCACCAATACATATCTCTCAAATCATAATACATCTTATCAGCTCCTGGGTGTACAGAGTACTTTGACTTATGGGCTTCATCCTTTATCAGGGTTCTTACCTCATCCTTCAAATGTACCCATATTCGATTTAGGTAGTACATGGTTCCATCACTTCTCTGTTCTATCATCTCATCCAAACCTTTCTGCAATCCTGCAAACTCATCCATAGCCTCATTCTGAGCGGCCAGTATCCTATCCTTGATACTCAACTAAAGGATCATATTCATAGCTCTAACTCTCTTAGGCTTTACTTTTTTCCTTCCTACTTAGGACATCAACACACATTATGCGCCTTTCTACCAGATTGGTAGCGAGATTTCACAGTCATCATCACGAAAAACCTCTCATCCAACAACGTTTGTTGCAATATTCATCTTCTTTTGGCTGAGATATGCTGTGTAGAATCTTATGCTCCATATAGATGACACTCTATTGTCCATACAAATAATGCCCTCTAGATCTTAAGTGCAAACACAGCTGCACCCAACTTTAAATCATGGGTAGTATAATTCTTCTCATGAATTTTTAACTGCCTAGACGCATAGGCTATCACTTTACCTCTTTGCATTAACATACAGCCTAGTCCTATCCTGGATGCATCACAATATACCACAAGTCTTCCAGTCCATCAAAGGAGAGCTAGAACAGGGCACAGTAACAACTTTCCTTCAAGTCTGAACTAATGTCAATTCCTGTTCCTCACCACCATTCGTAAGTCTTAACTTCTGAGGGTCAAGATAGTAAGAGACTTAGCTCATCTAGAAACAGTTCTCAATGAACCTATGGTAATACCAGCCAATCCTAAGAACGAATGAACCTTAGTCGGAGTTCTAGGGGCTTTCCAATTCTTAACAGCTTTAATCTTACTAGGGTTTACATGAATCCCATTACCATTTATCACATGCCCAAGAAACAGTATATTCTTTTTAGCCAGAATTCACCTTAGAAAAATTTAGCATACAGTTTATCCTTTTGAGTAGTTCCAAAGGACTAACCTTAAGTGTTTGTACATGGCTCTCTTGAGTCTTAGAGTAGATCTAAGATATCGGTCTATCAAACACTATCACAAATTATCAAGTTACGTGTCTACAAACTCTATTCATTCAAATCATAAATATTGCTAGTGCATTAGTCAGACCAAAGGGCATTACAGTGAACTCGAAATGTCCTAAACGAGTTCTAAACGCAGTCTTTGGTGATGTCATCCTCGTGCACTCTCAACTGATGGTATCCAGACCTAAGATCTATCTTCACGAGGAAATACTATGACCCTTGCAATTGGTTTAAATAGATACATCAATTTAGGAAGTCGATATCGATTCTTAAACAGTCAACTTGTTCAATTCTCTTTATCAATGCACATCCTAAAGAACCATCCTTTTTCTTAATGGGGTCCAATACCTAAGCTCCCCAAGGCGAATGAGTGATTGATTGATGGAACTTTGTCTCATGGTTCACTTGAGTTGTCCGATTAATCCTTTATTCAGAAGGGTGCCAACCGATAAGGAGACTTTTCTTTACCAGGTTGCTCCAGGGAATTAAGTCAAATCGAAACTCAATTTCTTGAATAGGCGGTAATCCAGTTAGATCATCCGGAAATACCTTAGGAAAATCTCTAACCACGACAATCTCTTCTTGTTTCTTAACACCCATCAAAAATCTCGCTTTCTCTTCCGGTCTCTCTCCTATACTCATAAGTAACCTTGCATCCAGTAAGTGGTATCCTCACTACTTCTCATGACAAATTATTTTAGCCTTTTTATACTCTAAAAACAGGTTCCATGCCTATATACATCAAAAACCCATGCCAAAAGGTATCAAGTCGATGTCAAATACATGACCCTCGATTTCTAGTTTGTACCCCCTAATAACCTTATCAATCTCTGCTAGCTGCCCTCTAGCTATCTCAATCTCATATTTGAAACCTAAATCACTAGGCGATATGGACCTAACAGAGGTATAAAAGTGGAAACAAAAAACTATAGTCTGGCACAGAGTTAAAATAATTTATATAAAGTATCGGCAAACATGATTGTTTCAAAGTAAACGGACCCGTCTTAGTGTTCGATTTCTGGCGAGCCTCCTCTGCTTCCCAACATGATTGCCGACCCATTTCCTCGTTCCCTGTGGTTTTACGACCCTGACCCCTGTTCATTAGCAGCAACTTGATTGGACGAGTTTCTCACGGTCCGTGTGGGCCCTTTTCACCTAGGGCCAAGCTGAGGGCCTCCTAATATGGTCTGGGTACTACCCACTCATAAATGCCCTAACGTTGGTTTTACGCATGACAGGATTCACTTCCATTGGACACTTCTATAATCCTTGCCAAAAATGACTCGGAACGATTTATAGTTGTTAGCCATTGGACAAAAGCCTACCGGGGCGCGTGGAAGGAGTTGTAGGATGGTTCACTTGGCCAAGTCTGTATTCGCTCTTTTACAGGGTTCTACAGTTAGTAGAAAAAGCAAATTCCCAAAGTCTAGACCTCTTATTATCATCCTTACCATTCTTATCCTTGCTAGGTTCCCCTACATTTCCTCTTTTCTCAACCTTCTTAATTGATCCATTCCTAACAGCTCATCAGTCAGTGCTCTAGATATCACACAGCCTATTTATATAGTCTTTGGCTTTATTGCTGCCACCATCTCATAGATTTGTGCAGCAAGGCCATAAAAATACCTCTCAATTATCCTACTCTCTGGAGTTACCAAATGTGGAACTAACCTAGCCAACTCATGAAATCTATCAGTATATGCAACATGGTCAGCCCCGACCATGGCGTGATTCCACAACTCAGATTCCAACTTTTGCATCTCATGACTAGGATAATAAATTAAAGTCATTCCATGACATACTAATAGCAACTTCCCGGCTTAGCGTGCAGATCTGAGAGTTCCACCACATTAAAGCCTTACTCACAAATGAACCAGCAGTGTATTTCACTTTTTGGTCAATACTACAACCACTCATATTGTACATAGACTCCATTTTCTCAATCCAATGAGTGAGAACTACAACACCTCCCTTACCATCATATTCCTTAGGGTTACAAGCTAAGAACTCCTTATATGAACAACCTATCCGGTTGCCATTTACTATTACATTCCCAACGTTTTACTGAACGTTCTCATTAACCACATTACCATTCTGATTTCCAACATTTCCTCGGTTACTAACCTAAGCCAACATGGCGGGTAAGAGGTTCTGTAATTGTTGGGCAATGATCATTGAGAAGTCGGGTGCTCCCCCATTAGCTCCATCTACATTTCCATTGACTCCCTCTACCACCCCATTTAGCTCCATACTTGTTCATGTCCTTGGACCTTTCAAATCCCAACACGCTATCATTACCATTCTTTACTAGGTTCTTCTACCCCTTTTACCTCTTCCCAACCGTTCACCGTTCCCCCTCTTAGTGATTTGCCGCAGGCCAGCCATCACTTAAGGTCCTCATCTTGGCGGCATTTATCTATACGTGGGTCAGATCATGGACAACGTTAGGTAGTGGTGAAAGACTAATATATATATATATATTATATATATATATATATACTATATATATATACATAATATATTATAATCCATTTATATATATTATATATATATATACATCTATATATATTTTTATATTTTTTATATATCTTATATTTATATTATATATATATATATAGAATATCTTACTATATATATCGATATACACATAACACCACCCTACGGTGTCAACATCGATTTGTGTGAACAACATTACTAAGTATGAGTGAGTTGTGATACGCTTATAATTACGTTGGCCATCGTACTTATATTCGCATCCTTTCCCTGTCATATTCAATATTGAGCTCACACATTTCAATGACTGACATAACTAAAGCACTAAACCGCGAACACACAAAAGCACACAAATGCGGAACACGCAAAACCATAGATATTACGCAACTAGACAACGGATGCTGGGGTTATAGGTCTGGCCAATCCACCTAGTTCTCTTTAAAACTTGGCTTCTTGATTACCAATCTGTACACCCTGACAAAGGCAGAAACTAGGGATATGCAACATAATGATCATTCACTAACAAAGATACAAAATAAAGGGAAAACTAATTGCATTAACTCCATAGGGTGTTATGAAGACCATCAACTCGAACCAAACTCGGGAGTGATGTTCCCAAATGCAACTAAAATCCATTATCTCTTACAATCATTCATATGCCATCACAGGGGACCATAATCCAACTTAATTAAAACATCCAAATATACTAGATCAACAAAAGTAAGCAAGACTTCAAACGAAATTCCACAATGTATACTTCTAAGTCTGCTATCTCACACCAAACTACTCTTCTTTCAACTTCACCTGAAACTGATACTCTGAAAAAACGCCAACAATATTGTTGGTGAGCTCGTAGGTTTGACCTTAAAACCAAAATTTATGCCAATATTTCAACAGTGGACAATAGTGCTATATGACAGTGAATATATGATAACAATCCAAGACATAGCATCCCCGCTAGTCAATCATAATATGTCACTTACGTACCTAAAGGGCCTACTAGATGGAGCACTAATATTAGGGTAGGACCTCACACAAACTTGGGTAGGCATACTCATCCGCTCCCATAATCACACAAATACTGAGTAGACGTACCCATCCGATCCAAAATATCACAACACTAGGTAGGCGTACCCATCCGCTCCTAAATAATCATGTATCACATAATATTCACATAGCAGTCATAAGCACATATCTTGTCCCAAAAACAAAACCACATTTCGCACAGATCAATTCAAAACATTTCAAAACACATTTGAGTATCATTTTCCCCCAACGGAAAAACCAGTAAAAAGTGGGGCTACGAGAACTCACCTCAAGCAAGTCTTTAGCAACCAAATCTCAATCACACAAGCAAATGCAACGACGCCCGCACACGACCTAGTCCAGTTAATGTCCCAATTTAATCATCCAATTCCAAACAATCTTCACGTTTGATGCATAGAGTTTAAACGCGTTGTACAATTACCCAAAACAATTTAGTGGTGTGATGGTTGACAACTTATTCCCACAATCATATCAATCTCACTCCCCGATAACACATACTTATACTATTTAGAGAAAATAGATAAGTAATATAAATAAATATTTATAATTAATAAGTACAAATATATCTCGACAAGTCTATTTGGTAAACCTTAGTCACCTCAAAATAATCATTATATGGTTAAAAATAAAACGTTTACTCATAATAAACACATTAGAGAAGTTTCGAGAAAAAATATATTTTTCGTCTTTTAAGGATTTATTAAATAAATAAAATAAATAAATAATATTTTATTATTTAGAATCAAAAATAATGTTTTTAGGAAAATTTCAAAGTATAAACTTTTTACGAAATTTTTACATGACCCGTACGTTTATATAACGTTTTCCAAGGTTTCAAACCTCATTTTCAACAATTTTCATAAATTCGACACTTTTCGACAAAATTCTAAAATCTAAAAATCTTTAACGTTTACTAAATTTTTTTTTCCTAAAATATCGTTCAATATCACTTCGTAAATACATTTCCACTTTCAAAAGTCTGACAAAACTCTCATAACGACTAAATATCGCTTATTGGGCCTTAAGGCCCAACAAGGGTCCATTAGGACATTTATAAGTCCAAAATACTATCCAAGTCCAAAACAAAGGTCCATTTACATATATACGCTCATACTAATATGTTGAAAATAATCCAGACCACAATAAGCCACTCCATTAAGCCACGTCTTAAATGGACTTATTGGGCCGTGAGTCCAATAGCTCAAAAATACGTATATTAAGCTTGAAAATAAGCTAATAAGCTACGTATCGCATTTGGTTACTACCATAAGCCTAAAAAATAATCCACAACATACACCATAACATAAAAATAATCAAAATCACTTTCCTAGTGATTTATAGTGATTTTGGGAAACTATACGTGGCATATAAGCCCAAATAAGCTAAGAAATAGTTTAAAAATAAGCCCGAATAAGCTATACAAGCTACTAATAAAAAATAAGCTATTTAGCAACATATATTATTCAACCATCACGACCACAACATCAAAACTACAAAAACCCTCTTTTTCTTTCTTTTATTACACGAACCAAACACACCTTTTTCTTTCGCTTCGTTTCCAAAAATCGATTTTCACAACGATCAACTTGTACAACTAACATCTATGCATCAAAATAAACCCAAAAGGACAAACAAAATTTAAATTTGGAAACTTATAAGAAAATCTTCAAAAATGTATATTTTGACACGAACCGGACAACCCAAACGTTGTTTAAATGAATACCCAAACACTCGTATCAACCCGGAATATCACGTTCTTGATCAAAGTTGGAAAATTTATGGGTTTTTGTTGTTGGTGAGGGGCGGACGAACCACAAGCACACACCAAGGTGTGTGTGTTTTTTTTAAATGAAAAATGATGAGGATTATGGGATAATGGGGAGTGTAAGGCATCTTTATGTACCAATTCTAGACACATTAGCTAAAATTAAGCCATCTTGCTCCCTCCCTTGACTTCTTGACCGACTAGCATCCTATGGGGTGTCGGGTCTTTCTTTTTGTGTCGAAATCACTTAAATACTCGTAAAACTCAACCGTAAAATTTTCCCCAAAGTTAATTAGCATTTTTATTCACTTTAAAAATACTTTTCCATTAACCTAGAGTATTCACACGACATATTTTCACTTTACACCCTTCAAAACTCATTTGGACATTAACGGACGTGTCAGACTCGTTTTTCGGCATTTCTCAAAATTCACGGGTCAAACCACCCAGAATACAAATAACACAATAATACCTTCCAAAAGGGATTATTAATCACAATAAACCTCAATTCGTCATAATTCTCACAAAAATCATCACCGTCAACACGGTACAAAATCTGAATAAACTGGCCAAAGTCAAATAGTCAAAGGACTATTAATGAAATATTCAGAACACAAAAAGGGCAAAGGTTACAAAGGTCCACAATTCGGTTTCCATTTTCTATATCTCATTCCTTAGACAATACACTTCCGTCATCAACTTCATAAGATCTCTCCATGTCATTGCAAACGCATCATCAACTCCAAATGCCCTTTTGTGTGAATTCCACCAAGTTAAGGCACTATCTAGCAAAGTGCAAGTGGCATACTTAACTTGATACACTTTTGGACAATTGCTGATGTGGAACACTATTTCCATCTTCTCAAACCATCTTGTCAAACCAGCTCTCTCCGCTAGCCGTCAACTGACCAGCCTTTTAACTATCTCTGAGCTATCTCAAACTCAATAATCCTATCAAGAGGAATCTCCGACATGTAGTGAACTATTTCATAAAGAGCACCCTCAAGATCAGAAACATCTCCTCTAGTGGACTCAGAAATACCACCAGTAACCAATGGATCTACAGCGATCTCCATCGTGCCTCCCGCACTGACCTCTGCCTCAAACTCCTCCTCGTCCTCCTTGATATTACTAGCAGCAATCTCAACTCCCATACATATACCATCCTCAGTTTGAGCTCTATCACCAATACCCAAATCTGCAACAGCCTCTACATCAGTAGTACCAATCTCTATATGCTCCTCTCTACTATCCTCGAGTGAGTATAAATCTATGAACCTCTTGCGAGGTGGTAAAAGATCAGCATGAGTAGGGGCTTTTGATCTCGAAACAGGAGTAGATGACGGTACTAAAGTAGTAGGGGATCTGTATCTCTTGCGAGATGGTCCAACATAAAGTGAAGATGAATCCAATGATCTCTTAGAAGATGAATCTGGGGATGACTCTGATGTCATCGGTAGGTAAGGAGTAGACAATGGTGCAGACCTCCAACGACTAAAAGCCTCACTATATCATGGAGTCATAACTGGGGGATAAACCAACCTAGATGATGCAACTCTAGTCGATGGTCTTGAATGAGTCTGCCTTGATGCATCGCACCCAAAAGAAGGAACTGATGATGTGTCTAACAATGAATCTAAAGGTGAACCTAAAGAAGTATCTGATGAAGAATCCAAAGATGAACCAGAAGAAGATAAGTTTGAAGTAAAGTCTGGTGAAGAATGACGATCCGATAAATGATGAGATACCTATCTCCATGCAAGTCTGTGAGCAGGAAAAGGTCTAATTCTCTTCCTTGCTGTCAACAACTTACGCGGCCCATTAGGATGGGTGCGGTAAGGTCGACCGAAAGGAATAGCCTCCCCGGGTTGGATAAGAATTGCTGGCTGTCGATGAATCTCGGGTGGGGCAACAACATGAGCAACAAGAAACTCAGATGATGGTGTAAATGTGTCATGAGATGATGATCTCGACGGTGAAGATGGCCTAGATGTGACCCTATCCCTCTACATCGAAACCATAACATCATGAACGATAAGAGAATCATGCCTCTCGGGTCTCTGCTTAGCAGGCTTGGACTCACTGTCCGCCTCTGAGTCATCAGAACACAAGAAAGGTGAAACCAATAGTAACTCTGGAGCTAGAGGTAAGGAATCCTCTGATGGATCAGAATCAGAAGATGAATAATCCACCAATTCAAGCACTCCGGTAGGTGAGGTGACAAAAACTGCTCCCACCCCCGGTGCAACTAAGGGATCAGCAGGTACAATGGGAACCTCAGCAGGAACATCAGGGATAACAGGGATAATGGCAGGAATAGCGCAAAAAAGAATCACTCGTTGGACATGAGAACCCACACTCTCCTCAGATGAATCTGACGAAATAGGAATAACAAGAGCTGCCATAACCTTCACAAGCAAAAGTTTATATAAATCTCTTTATATGAAACCTTGCCAAGTGCGTGCAATGCCGAGAAATAAGTATGATACAAAATATGATATGGAAAAATGATGTATAAAGTAAAAATATTGGCAATATGATGGATATATATATATGATATATAATAGTATATATATATATATATAATATATATATTCACACACACACACATCACACACACACAACACACACACACACACACATATCTATATATATATTATATATATATATATATATATATAAAATATATATATATATATATATATATATATACATACACTATATATAAGAGGATGTATGCCACATCATAACCTACTAATCATCTCACAATGCCATGTCATCATGATTTTAGCCATATCATCACAAATAATGCTACCTATGCATCTAAGAAGCCACATAATCAATTAATAATTTCCACCTATGCATCTAAGAAGCCACCTAAGCATTTATTTTAAGCCATGTATACATCCTGCAATCATGCAAATAATTTCGTATTAAAAAAGGCTATGCCAAGACTCGAACTCGAGGTAATTTATAAATAGGCAAATGCTTAAACCACTATAGCAGCTCTGAGTTTGTGATTATATTAAAAAAAACCATAAACAGAAAATGAACATTCATTTTGAATTCAACAATGCATATCTGTTAAATAGCGTTGTGGACTTTTTACGAGAAGATATCAATTTGCTAATTCAAAAAGGAAATTGATAACATCAATCCCTACAAACCTGGACATCCAATTAACACAATTCCATATTGATGATTTAATTATATCTTCATTTATCTTTTATTCCAATGAAATCAATCATAAAAATCAAATCATCTTTAACTCAGGTACTACTATTTGATTAATAATTTCATTTTTTTACCTAAACTTATGTTAGATCTGTAGGTTTTGTTATTTTTTGTTGTTTTGTTGTGATGCATAGATGGATTATTTCAATATAAAATGAAAAAAACTGCAAGCATTATGCAAGGAACATAATATTCCTGTGAATTAAGCTAATTGATGCAGCAACCTGTCATGATCCAGAAACTGGTGTCAAGGAGCCTAAGAAGCAGGTATTAACATTTTTATATTTGTTTTTAATGTTAAACTCATGAATGAAAGTTCATTCCTTTTGTTTTCTTATACTTAATTAAACTGAAAGTAAGTCTTTCATTTTTTGAATTCGTGGTGTTTTGATTATTAGGTTTTCTATAAGTTTACCACTATATCACCCACTAAAAATTCTCACCGGTTCCCTAATCATCTTCTTAGGTTAGTTTTAGTTTGATTACTTGTGTATATTTTAATATCAACTATTTCAGTCAAATAATTCTCCTTAAAATCTGTCTTCGGGTTGATAAAACCACTTTAATGCCTTGCAGAAAGTCATGGAATTGCTTTATTTGCAATTGATGAAGTTCATTGTGTTTCCAAGTGGGGTCATGATTTTCGCCCTAGCTACAGGTTTGCATTTTTGCTCAATTGTACTGGGTCGTTATGTTGGCTGTTTTCCTGCTCCTAGAATTTGGTAACTTCTGCATAAGAAATGAAGTTAGCTTGCCTGCAATTCGTGGATCATAATCCAATTTATGCTCAAATGAGTAAAAATTTCGAAGATACATCCAGTTTTTAGAAAATAACTTCTTCTTATGAAATCATAAGCGTTGTTACTATTATTAAAATGCAGAGTGAATGTTTGACATTTTTTTTCAATTTGTATGGTTTATTCTGTTTGCTACTTTTTAGTTACATATTAACTATATCGATACTTATTTTGTTAAAATGTTAAAGTGGTAAAACGGTTGAAGGGGCACATGGCAGATGTGCCACATTACTACTTGAATACAACGGTGAAAAATGAGAATATGTTTTGTCCAATAGTTGAAAAGTAAGTGTAAGTTACATTTTGTGTAATTAACCTGATATAGTAATTCATGCCTTTTTTATGCAAGTCGCACTCATATATGATTAGGATACAGTACGCTTCCATGTTGGCTAGCATAAGGTGATAGGTTGTTGGCAAACGTTGTCAGTATTGGTTAATTTTGGTTTTCTGTATATGTTTGAATACTCTGTGGTTGAATGATTGCGGGATAGAGTGTTTGCATATGGTAGTTGGTTCTAAGTTGCGCCTAAATGATATCATATTAGCCCGCCCGATGGGCTCTTTTATTTAATAATTATATGCTTACAACTTCTAAGTTACAAGATCGGGATAAGGCAGCTGTAAGAAATTTCCTCAGCTTTTCATTTTGGTTATATGTCTCATACTATTAATTATTGACTTTGTGCTGGTAGGATTAAGACATTATGTGTTGATATTTTCAGGTGTTTCGATGGGTTAATTGATTTCATATCTACAAAAGCTAAGCTCTCCAATAAAGTCAACGACATGAGGCTCACTTTGCCATAGATAATTTAATTTTGGGAGTCACGACTGATGCATCTGCAAATGATATTAGAAAGGCCTACAATGTCAAAGTATGTCTACTTCTTTTATACATCAGATAGTCTCTTTTTAATTATGTGCATAAGCATCAGTTAAGGAGGGTCTATGCACACATCCCGTTTTCAAGCAAATATTATGGACAACTTATGAAGAAAAGATGGATAGTTTGTCTGGGGTTCCATTTGAGTATATACACAAGGTTAACGTTTATTCTGTAAAAGAACTTTCATTTTTACATATTCTCTTACATATATATTGAACTTGTATTATCATATATACACTTTTTTACAATAATTAAGGATATCTGATGATGAAGCTGCTCGAATACGTTAAAGAGCTCTAAAGAATCTGTTATGTTAGAAATTGAAGGCTTCTGAAGTTACTACTGTTAGTTTTGGAAGTTAATACTGCTGGTTCAAGATTGTGCTGCTGTTGAAGTTTAAAGAAAATAGTCTAAGTTATTAGTAATGCTAGCTATAATAGTTAGTGTTGCCAGTACATTGTTAGTACTACCAGTATAGTTAGTACTGTTAGTTAATACTTAGTGTTGTTAGTCTTGTATAGTTAGTACTGCTATTATGATATGCATGAGTTAAAATAGGAATGGATATGCATTATCATTATACGCGTTTTGTAAGCCCATTAGGGTTTCCTTGGTGTATAAAAGGAACCCTAAGGCATAGATCAACATATATCAGTCTTTCATAGTTTTTCATAGCTTCAAGGTTGTAAACCCTAACACTGTCAAAGAGTGTTCGTATTAATATATTGGATCTTATTGTTTTGGTTATATTTTTATGTGTTAAACATTCATTACTGTTATTCTTCTTAGTGGTATAAACTAGATTCCACATAGTTTATATCATACTCTCAAAGTTTCATTCTTAGTACCTTTGGATTTATCCAATGATACTAAACCTTACATCAAGCTAAGGAGTTTAAAATCTGTTCATTGGGATCAACAAGTGGTATCAGAGCTTGTTGTGAAGCTTTGAATAAGAAGAAACCAACAACACATACAAGATCTAATTCTTAGTGATAAGATGAAGGCAGGAACTAATTCTACAACTCTAACTGCAAAACTCCCTATCCTCAACCCAGGGGATTATGATCTCTGGTTAATGAGGATAGAACAATTCCTTCTCATGATTGATTTCTCCCTCTGGGAAGTAATTAAAAATGGTAACAAAGTTGCTGAGAGAACTGTTGGGAGTAACTGAGAGCAGAAATTGAACCTAATACTGTAGAAGAAAAGCAGGACAGGAGGAATGAGATGAAATCTAGAGGAACTCTGTTGATGGCACTCCCAAATAAGGATCAACTGAAGTTTCATTCATATAAAGATGCAAAATTGCTCATGGAAGCCATTGAGAAGAGGTATGAAGGAAAACATGGGAATCCAAGAACGTTCAGAGGAACTCTTCATCAAGCAACAATGTAAGAACTTTTGCAGGATTAAGGTAAGAGAAGTTCAGAGACAATGGATCAAACTTTTGATAGGTTTCAAAAACTTATCACTCAGTTGGAGATTCAAGGCGAAGTTATTACACAAGAGGACATGAACTTAAAACTGTTAAGAAGTCTTCCATCTAAATGGAAAACTCACGCTTTGATCTGGAGGAACAAACAGGAAATAGAGACCATCAGTCTGGATGACTTATACAACAACTTGAAGATATATGAACCTAAAATCTCAGGATCATCAAGTACAAGTCAAAATCCACAAAATGTGGCTTTTGTGTCCTCCAACAGCACTAACAGCAATAGCAGCACAAATGAAGCAGATAAAACTGCTCATGGAGTTAGTGCTGCTCATACTCAAAGTAATCCTACATCTGGAGATAACCTTAGTGATGATGTGATCTGTGCTTTCCTAGCTAGTCAGCCCAATTCTCCTCAACTTGCACAAGAGGATCTAGAACAAATTGATCCTAATGATATAGAAGAAATGGATTTATAATGGGAGATGGCCATGCTACCAATTAGAGCTAGGAGATTCATCAAGAGGACAAGCAGGAAGCTGGATGTAAATGGTTAAAGAGTAGGATTTGATAGGTCTAAAGTGAAGTGCTATAATTGTCATAAATATGGTCACTTTGTAAGAGAATGTAGAGTTCTTAGAAATCAGGAAAACAGAGGAAGAAAGAATAATAGAAGAATTGTGACAGTAAAAACTCCCACTGAAAATGCCTTGGTTGCTTAAGATGGAATTGGAGGGTATGATTGGAGCTACCAAGCTGAAGAAGAGCATCCTACAAACTTTGCATTAATGGCATTTACATCTTCAGGAAGTTCTTCCAGTTCAGATTCTGAGGTAGATTCTTGTTCTAAATCATGTGTAAAAGCTTATGCTACTCTCAAAGAACAATATGATAGTTTGTCTTCAGATTACAAAAAGTCTCAATTTAATTTAGTACCTTATAAAGCAAGTTTAGAATCAGTAGAAGCTAGACTAGCTCACTATAAGAAAAATGAGGCTGTGTATGAAGAAAACATTAATGTTTTAAACCTTAAAGTTAAACTAAGAGCTAATGCTTTAGTTGAAAACAAAAAGAAATTGGAAAAAGCAGAAAAAGAGAGAGATGAGTTAAAACTAACATTAGAGAAGTTTTAAAATTCATCTAAATCTTTGAACAATTTGCTGGAAAGTCAAGTTAGTGTCAAGATTAAAACTGGACTAGGATATAATGCACCTTCTTCTACTGCAGCTTCTACTGCAGTAGAAAGTTTTGTGAATACATAAGATATTGTTATGAGAAGAAGTTGATTCAGGTGATAAAGATTCACACAGACCACAATGTTGCAGATCTTCTCACAAAGGCTTTTGATGTTAGCAAGTTTAAATTTCTAATTGCTAGCATTGGATTACTTAATCCCTGAAGTATTGTTTGAGGGGAGGTTAATGTGTTTGGATAACAATTCTTAACTTTTATTCATGGGTTATGCATAAATATGGATCCTCATGAATTCTCACATGTCTATCTAGTATTTTCTAGTGTGCTTGTGATGAATTGAGGCATGTAGATATCTCTTAGTATTGTTGGACTTAGTTTATACCGCTGGATGAAACTTTGTACAAAAGTTGATGCTGCTAGGCTTAGTTAGTGCTGCTTACACGGGTTTAGTAATGAGATTGATGATTAGTATTGGGTATCTACTGGTAACTATTTTGTTTATACTGCTACAAAAGTTAGTACTGCTGGGCAAAAGTTAGTACTGTTGAGCCAAATTGAGTACTGCTTGTTACCGTTAATACTGTTCGGGGCATAACAGATTTTCATTAATTAATTATAACCGTTGATATATTTTCGCCAACAACTTCGCTTATAGGGGTCTATATTTGGATCATTCTTGATCTTTCTTTCTTTTTAAGTTTTACTTCAAGATAAAGATTTAACTTTATTCAGTCGGTTCAATCACACCCTTAAGCTCTCTTTATAATATCTCAATTAACTTTTCCAAACCCTCATACTCTCATCAACGAACTTAAACCCAAAACCCTTCTTATAAATCAATCACTATATGGCAGATTTGAAGTTTGTCGATCAACATAATATGGTTGCTTGTTTGGAAAAGACAAAGGAGAACGATGAGTTTCATCAGATAGTGGACTTCCTCTCTACATGTTCGATCAATTATGCTCTCACTGTAAGTCCCACTATCTATGCTTCTTACATTGAACAGTTTTGGAATACTGCCACTTCCAAAACAGTCAAATCAGTGAAGCAAATACATGCTATTGTTGATGGCAAGGCTGTGGTCATATCAGAAACATCAGTGGGAAGTGATCTTCTCTTTAATGATGAGTATGGTATTGCTTGCCTAACAAATGATGAAATTTTTGACAACCTTGCATTGATGGGATATGAACAGCTTTCTACAAAAATTACTTTTCAAAAAAGTTCATTCTCACCTCAATGGAAATTTCTGATACATACCATCCTTCATTGTATAAGTTCAAAATCAACTGCTTGGAATGAATTTTCAACTAATTTTGCTTCAGCAGTTATATGTTTAGCAAAGGGTCAAAAATTTAATTTTTCCAAATTAATTATTGATGGTATGTTGAGGAACTTGGATCCAAAGAGATTTTTAATGTATCCAAGGTTTTTACAACTCTTTTTGAATAACCAACTTAAAGATTTACCAGAACCTTTTAATGATACTTATGAGAAACCTACACACAGTGAAAAGGTTTTCTCTAATATGGCAAGGAAAAGTAAAAAAAATTCAGGAAAAGTTACACCACTTTTTGACTCCATGTTGGTGCAAAACCAAGCACCTAAGGGTGAAGGTTTAGCAATACCCCCTGAACCCCAACCCACACCCTCTACCTCACAACCAAATGTTTCAGAACCTCAAACTGAATCACTTCAAACTGAAACACCTCCAACAGTTTCCCATGAACTTCCAACTGAAGCTCACATTGAGCAAATACTCCTATCTCCATCTACATAACAAAGAAAACAAAGAAAGACTCAAAACTATAAGAGAGCCAAACAGGTCACTGCGTTACCTCAGACCAGTGTGCCTTTAGACTATGGAGCAGATGAGGCTGTCCATAAATAGGGGGTGATAGTGTGGAAAGGGTTATCACTACTGTTGCTAGCTTAGTTGCAACACAGGACAGTGATAACATCCTTAAGACCCAATCCACGGCAATGTCTAATGATCCTCTTTCTTAGGAAATTAGTTCAGGTGACAGTCTCAGGCGCCAAAAAACCATGGGGGGTGCTCTTGCTCAGACTAGGTCTGAGAGAGTGCTTGAAAAGCCCAATGAACCACCTCTCCCAGAAGGTAACACATCTGGAAGTAGGGAGGGCAGCATGGGACATACTTTTGAATTGATGGACACTGTACCACCTACACCCCATGATTCACCTCTCACAGGAGGTTACATACCTGGAAGTGATGAGGGTAGGATAAAACTGAAAGAATTAAAGGCTATATGTACAAAATTGTCAAAACATGTGCTTGACTTGGAGAAAGAGAAGGATGCACAAGCTGTGGAGATCCTCAAACTAAAGCAAATAGTCAAGAAATTAGAAAGAAAGAGGAAGTCAAGCATCACACCCAAGAAGGAGGATATACAGGCAGGTTGAGTCTTCTGATGATGATTTAGATGAGGAGGATGCATCCAAACTAGGGAGGAAAAGTGACAAGACAAAGTCAATGTTCCAAGATAGTGACTTTGATGTACTTGATGATGACATGGAAGATGTTGAAGGAGAGAAGGTTCATACTGCTACCACTGGAGTTAGTACACCAATTACTACTGCTCGTGTAGCTATTAGTACTGCTGAACCTAGACTACCTCCAACAACTGCTGCAACTGCATTTATAGATGAAGATCTTACCATTACTCAGACTTTGATAAAAATGAAGGAATAGAAAGCTAAGGAGAAAGGAGTTGCTATTAAAGATGTTGAAGATTCTCCTAGACCTATCAGATCAATAACTACACTGCAAACTCTTCTAACTATTGATCCAAAAGACAAAGGTAAGGGTGTGCTGGTTGAAGAAGAACCTGAGAAACCAGAGAAAGTAAAAAGAAGGGATCAAGGGTTACCTCAAATTAAAAGTTATGCAGATTTAGCTCAAAGATTACATGAGGAAGAGTTAGCAGAGTTGGACAGAGCACAAAAAGAAAGACAAAAGTAAGAAGAAGCTACTAGTACTACTTTAGCTGAAGAGTTTGATGAAATTCAAGCCAGAATAGATGCTGATCATGAACTGGCTGTAAGACTGACACGTGAAGAGCAAGAAAAGTACACAATTGAAGAAAGAGTCAGATTTTTAGCATAATTCTTTGAAAGAAGAAAGAAACAATTGGCAGCAGAAAGAGCAGAGGCAATAAGGAACAAACCAGGAGCTTGGAGATAGTATGGATGTAGTTCCAAGGGATGACGTTGCTATTGATGTTGAATCTCTGGCCACCAAATATCCAATTGTTGATTGGAAAACACATATTTTAAATGAAAATATGATGTATTATCAAATCAACAGAGCAGATGGAAGTTCCAAGAATTACAAGATATTCAGTGACATGCTTAATGATTTTGACAGACAAGATGTGATAGATCTACATAGGTTGGTAAATGAAGATATGAGATAACAAGTCCAGAAGGATGTGACTTGTTATTTTGGAGAGATCTAAAGACCTTATTTGAGCCTAATGAAGAAGATGAAATATGGAAGAATCAACAGGACTACAACTTGATAAGCTGGAGATTGTTTGACTCGTGTGGAGTTCATGTACTGTTGATGAATACTGGAGTTGCTATTCACATGATGATTGAGAAGAAATATCCCCTAACTCAAGAAACGCTTTCAAGGATGCTAAATAGAAGACTAGAGATGTCATTCTCAAAAGAAGCACAACTTATGTCAGTTTGAAAAAAGGCTTTACACTAGTGTCTGGGGTCTCTTTCCATTAGGTATTTAAATGCCTCCTCGTCCAGTTGTCTTATCTCCTTCATCTTGTTTACAAAACCTTGTTCAATGGTAGAAGTAGCAGCACCCCAAAAGAGTCTTTTGTAGTGAAGACCAGACCACTTCCTTTTAAAATTAGCATACATGTGTCTTGTACAGTGCCTATGCTCTGCTTGTGGCAACCATGTCCTCACTGCCTCAATTAAACCCTACAACAAAAGACATAGTTATTTCAACGAACATTTATTACATAAGATGGTTAATTTACAATATAAAGGAAACTAATAAATAAAATTTACCTTGTGAGAATCTGAGATATAAAATTTCCCTTAGTGAGAATCTGAGATAACTGTTAATGCAGAGCCCATTTTCAGTTCCACAATCATCCACACAAGCAATAAGAAAACAGCACCATTGATTAAGGTTCTCAATATCAACTACTGCCATGCTATTGGGAAACATATTGATTGTTCCCATCCCTATTCCATGGCAACTAACAACTCACATTCACACATATTGTTATAAAAAATCCCATCAAATTCCATGACACGCTTCTACAACCAACAATCCATACCTAGAGCTTCACTAAACCCTTAAAATACACATAAACCTAACGGAATTAATTCTTTGTCCATCCGCACATGGACATCTACATCCTATGGCAAAGCTGAAACCATGATTAGATTCAAGGTATAGCTTGTATGTACTAGAATAGACCCACACTTTAACCATTAATGCTCATGAGGTCCACCCATCTATGTTCATACAAAGCGCACATTGCTATGGCTCTCTTCTACACCTGAACTTAGCCACACATCAACCATAAAGCGTTCCCTCCCTTATATCAAACTTTAGCAGTGAGCGTGTTTATATGTTTATTGCAGGATCATTATGATTTCTGATGCATAATGTCTTGCAATCACACCTGAAAGTACAAGTGTGCCATGAGGGGGTTTTTTTTTTTTTTTGTAAAAAGTCTCTACAACACCTATGATATAGATACATTCGACTTTATTAAGAAAAAAAATAAAAAAAAAAAGAAAAAAAAAAGAAAAGAAGTCTCCAATACTCATCCAATGAAGCCCATATCTAAATGGACAATGAAAAACCCTTATGTTCTTACGCACTCTTCATCCGTTGGTCCATAGGTTTCTTACTACTAGGGTGATCTCACTTATCTACCCTTAACCTTAACAACTCTCTTACCGCCACATTCTTTCCTTAACCTTATCACTCATCTTCCGCCACTTCTTTCCCTTAACTATCACTCCTCTTCCGCTACTTTATTTCCACCTTTAGAACCTTATCACTCTCCACTATCCGCCACTTCCTATCCTTAACCTTATTCACTCTCTTCCCGCCACTGTTTACAGTCGTTAAGTTCCTTTCCCTTAACCTTATCGAAACTCGTCATTCCGCCACTGAATCCTTCCCTTCGACATTAGCACTCTCCTTCTGCACTATTATTTTCCTCCCTCCATCTTTTCACTCTCTTCTGCAAGCTTTTTCTTTTTTTTTATTAATCCTCTCCTACCAGCACATCTACCCAATTCAACATCTCTACCACAATACATAAGCAAACTGTTAGAGTCACCCCTATAGTACCACAACTTATAACCATGCTTAACACCATAGTCAGCTAAGGCATTCTTTAACTTCAAAAGAGTTTCAAATTTCATGCCAAGTATGGGTTCAAACTCATTCCAAGCTGTTTCTAGGTTATAAGAAGGATACTTAACACCCTTTTTAATCTTATACTTAGCATCTATCAAATCATCATCTGGATCTTCTTCTTCCTGTATGTATTTACCAACTAATAGGGGAGTTGGATTGTCTCTAGTGCCTATGTAATTACCCTTTCCTACCAGCTTTGTTAAGAAAGGGTCATCAATGGTCAACCTCTATAAAACAACTTCTTGTTCACCCTCTATATGGAAAACTATGTTTTCAGGATCCTCATCTAATTCCTCACTCTCATAATCAGGATCAACTAAGTTCGGCGGAAATAAATAATCTTCAGAAATCATTTCCAATACATCATACCCATTAATATCAGTATACAAATCAACCTGAAACCCATTATCATATCCTACTTTCATAAAATCTTCCATATCCTTCTCTGTTTTTAGTTATCTAATACCCCTAGTTAGTGTTGTACCAGGTACACAATAGTACAAACATTTTGGGTGATTCAGCACTAACGTGCTAACAACCTTATAAAGCTCACCAACGGGCATCTCTTCGAACTGAATATCATCAATCACTTTTAACGACCCATAAACATACTTGAGTGGATTGGAAATAAAATACCCATCGTGATGGAGATTAACAGTAAAAACAGCAGCCATCGAATTACCTGAATTTGAAATATAAAGTAAATTAAGGTTTCAACCATCGATTAACAGTAAAAATTAAGGTTTCAAGCATAGATGAACAAAATTAGGGTTTAAAAAATGAGGGATCAGATAGAATCAAGTACATATATATAGAAAATTACCTTATATCATAATAATCACCAACTTATGAAGGGGTTCATAGATTCAAACTGTGTTTTAGGGTTACTGTATGTTTATGATTGTGTGTGGTAATGACGGGGAGTAGTTGTGTGTTTATGGGTGAGTCAACGATATATATATATAGGGTCAACTACTTCCCTTTATATAATATCCACGTAACAAAGGATAAAAATTAAAGAAATGCCAACAAGGATGGTGTAACCGGTTAACTTGTTACTAGCCGGTTATCTTACGTAGGTTGTTCATAATTTGAATCCATTTTGAGGATAGTGGTAATAAATTTAGTTGGTTACGTATTTCGGTCTTTTGAAAATACTATCTTGCGTATCTATAGCTTTCACCCTTAGTTGTACTATAATGGCCCGTAGAAGATAGTGTTTAAATGCGATTCCGGTGTTTTAAGTTGTAATAAACCTCATGTTTAGGCGTTTGCAATTTTGTATTAGTAGATAAACCGATCACTTTATACATTCTTTTTGTGGAAAGAAGAGATATTTGGTGAAATGAGGTTAAAAGTTTCTCCAATTAGGTAAAAATATGTGGTAAATCTTCATAAAACGCAAATCCAAATGCACCATAAGTGTTGTAACTTGTAATCATGCGTGTAACCTTTGGAATGTTTAGGCAGATCCATTTAGAGCCAATCTATTCAAATTAAGGTTATTCATTCCTAAAAAAGCAAATAAACTCTTCGAGATGTACATTTACACCATGGGTGAACGTGCATATCCGGTAGAAATGGCAAATCTGCTTGACCCTGAAAAGATATACATCGAATCCAAAGTGATTACACGAAGTGATTGTACTCTAGAGCTTAATGAAGGCCTCGACGTAGTACTTGGTCAAGAAAGTTTTCTTTTGACAGCAAATCAAACAGCCCTTTTGACAGAAAAGTCAGCAACCAAACACCCACTTTGACAGCATACCAAACATCCTTTTATGACAGAAAAATCAGCAACCAAACACCCACTTTAACAGCAAACCAAACAGCCCTTTAGAAAAATAGGGGTGGCAAGATGGGTAGAAAATTAGTACTTAGATGTTTTGGCAGTGATGAATGATTGAGTACAAAATTTCTTTTGGTAAAATAGAGTTTTTTTTATGATTGAATTGGTGAACAGTGGTCAGCCTTACGCTGCTGCTAGAGTGCGGATCAAGAGGATATGTGCATGACGCAAAAGTCGTCGATGCCTGCTGCTGCTAGAGTAGCGGGTCAAGATGATATGAGCTATGACTTAGAAGTCGTCTATGCCGTCTGAACCAGTCCATAAGACTCTAAAGGTAAATAACATCTTGTGTGGCATGAGCCAATAAATTTGATTCTTTAATATGGAATATGAACGTAAAATGTGCCATACCATAAAGTACTCCATAATTAGGTTCTCTATAAAAGTTTCAAGCTCTCATTACTGGTGTTTCTCTGTTTCACATGAAGTCCACTTTTGCTTGGACTATCAAGTGTTTTTCATTCTGAACCCATATGCATTATGTGGAACACTTTGAGATTGTCATGACACAGAAACAACAGTTGAGAAGACTAGACATGACACATAAACTGATTAGTAACAGTTTTTTTGAAGTTTCACGATATGAAGATATGAAAATAGAACAAAGTTGGTCTTTTAGTGTAATTATCAACTGTAGTTTTTGTTGTCTATGGGGCAGGAACTTGAACAACCAAGTTTGACCAATAAAGTCTTTCAAGGCTTTGTGGTCAGATTCTTTGACTTCTTAAACTACTACGTCCTTCCAACATCATTAGGAGTAAAGTTCACCAACTTACAAGGTGACGAACGTGTTGGCACCATCAAGCTCATGAGCTACGGTAACATTTCTACATATTTTATGCACACTTATAAGTGTGTATTAATTTTTAGTTATGTTTTTATGCATATAAAGGTAAGAATAGTGTATGCATACATATGTGAATAACTGGTCAAAATCTACTGACTTTTTAAAAGCACGAAGAAAAATTCGTTTATAATAATAGAGTCGTTGTAGTGTTTATATTATTTTTTTGTTAACTTTCTAATTAGGCAAATACATTTTGAGTTGTATGTATACTTTATATTCTCATTTTCCGTCATTTACTAATCCACACTTCCTCTTTTTTGGATAATATAGAGGACGATATGTTCCCAAGTGTGAAGTACAAGATCAAGACACTTGATTTAGAGAACTTCACCTATAGTATGGCGGTGATGGATGAGGAGAAAAACGAGTGAACTTTAAGTGAGATGAAAGTAAATACTGTAAGTCGATGGAGGTTGTAAATTTATACAAAGTATAAAGGAATCGACGAAGATGAAGTTGAATCCCAAAAAGAACAAGTTGCTCAATGGTTTAAGACTTTCAAGCGGACTGACACTGATCAAGATCAAAGACGAGTAGCTTGTGCTTAAAAATTTATTTATATATAGTTCTTGATTTGGTTTAACTTCTTTGTGGATTATTGATATAGAACTACACATTTTTTTATAAAACTTAATGATTAACATCTTATCCGCCAGATCACTTCAAATACAATCACAAAGTTTCATCTATAGACATACATAGTATAATACATTCAAACTCTTTATGGGATGGGATTCACTGTTTAAGAATTTAATACAGATAACTTATGCAATTATTTATGGCTTCGACCGATACGAGAAGCCTCTTCATGAAACACAACCCATATAATGGCCTAGCGGATATTCCGATAAGAAGATGCTTTGTCAAAGTTGAAACTATATTTGGAACCGCCAGTTTTTGTCATGGACAACCATATGTAGTTGTTTCAAGGGTAAAAACGATAAAGGTCTAAAAGTGCTATGTCATGACAAAGATGAAAACTACAACAATTTCACAAACAACATTGTCTACAAGCAAGTCTTCATATATTTTAAGTGTGTTTTTATTTGTAATTCTAATTTCCGCAATCAACTATTTGTATTACGGGTTTTAAAAACATTAGTTATTATTTGTTTATTATTTTAAAGTGATCCTATGAAGCTTTTTACTCCATTTATTATCTTTTTTACTTTTATTAATAACATGACCTTATTTTACGTTTTAAGATTATATTCTTTTTAACGTTATTATATTAAGTAATTTACTACATCTTTTATCTTTTAAAGAATTGTATTTTAGCATTTCACTACATCTTTTATATTTAAAGAATTCTTGAACCTTCAAAACAATGTCAGGAATTTTAACTTTTATTATGCTGTAATGATTTACGAAATTTAAATATTTTATGATTTGTTACTTGTTATTCACTTTATACAAATGTCATTTGGACGTTTATTTAGTAAATATAGCATTAAGGGTAAAAACATCTTCTTTATTTTGACGCAACATAGACCCAATTTTTGATAACTTAATGTTTCTTTGGTTTAGATTATCGCAGTCAACATTTCCCGATGCGACTTTTAACAAGTGTACATAAGCTTTTACATTCATCTAAGGAATTTTTATGGCTTATGCTAAATTTTAATAGCAATTTTTACACGCTTTGACTATCTATTCTATAAGTCCGGGTTGTTGATGGGCCCCAGGACAAAATGAAAGAATTTGATGATGATATTTTTAATAGTAAATCTTATAATTTCGCGACATGTACGATATGAGGCTTCTCAAAAATTTTAAGATAAATACAAGCCCGTATGTTCTATTTTGATGTTGTAGGTTTCTTGCTTTTTATATTATTATTTTTTGTATTATTGTCTTAATAAAAGAAATGCAGAAATGCTTATTTGATCATTTTATATTCTTGTCATTTGGAGTTTATTTAGTATATTTCGTATTAAAAGCTGGATCCATTGAGAAGGATTAAATCATTCTCAATTGAGAAGGTTTTTCAAAAACAATATATTTTTAATTTTGATTCAAGTTTTTCAAGTGTAGAATTCATTTTAATGTTATTATAATCCAAATGTGTAAAAAAATTTGAATCAATGTTAAAAATCTCTCGATTTTGCGATATAAGTACAATATTGAATCATCTATACAAATTTAATGAATCATTACCATAACTTGATTTTTACAAAGATTTGTGAATCAAATTTGTGATTTATAGATTCGATTTACTATTAAATTATGTTTACTTGTAAATCAAATCAAAAAATATGAATCAATGGCTCAAACGAAGATTTCTCAATCTTCTCATAATAAAAGCATTCTCAATGGAACCAAAGTCTTTCGTATTAAGGGTAAAAATATGTTTCTTATTTTGATGCAACATAGGCCCACTTTGTTATAACTTAATGTTCCTTTGTTTTAGATTATTGCAATCAATAGTTTCCGATGTGACTTGTGATACTAATAAGTAGCATAATGTTTATAACAAACAAACGAGTTTGATAACAATACTAAACATTGTTAAGATGCATACTGATAAAATAAATACATAATAAGTTGACTACATGACTAAACATTGTTAAGATAACTGACTTTCTTATTTTCAAAAAACATCTTTGAATGCACTAAGTTGTTCATTTACCAACCTTATTAATTTTTTTCCCAAAGGTATTAGCTTTCACATAAAATACTATGTACTCCTTTCCGACCCCACAATTATGTACTCCATTTTGTATACTTGCACCTGACGGATACTTTATTAAGTTTTATTTCATATTATCGAATTACCGTTTATTTTTTTGTTCTTTATTCACATTATAAAAATTTCACATTGTTTGTATTTATTAACCGTTACTTAATTTTTCACATGGATACTCATAAAACAAGCTTGCCCATCGAGCGGGCTTTGCAACATAGGTGATATACAATATGAGATAAATATGATTGTGTTATTTAATCATGTATTTACCCCCTAGATTCTTTCCTAGTGTTGTTGCCTTGTCACCCTTGTGATGATTTGTGTAAACTATTTCCTAAAGCATGATCGAATTACAGAAACCCGTCCAGTTCTACTTTAGTAATGCCGCTTTGTAGGCAACACACATGCAAGGTAGTATGGAAGACTATTACACGGCCCTAGGTATACTAAGTGCATGTAAAATACATTAAAAGTGGATCAAACCATATTATTAGGGGGAAGGGTAGTATGAAGATTGTTAAATTATGGTATCACTTCTACACAAATCACGTTTCCCTAGACATCATCATCAGCATTATAGCACAGAAATCTGGTTTTCTATGAGCTAACTAACTCACATCTATCACAAGAAGCAACATCACTAAGATCTACATTCTAGGTTTCATAAAATCATAAATAAATACAATAATAGGTTTAGCCAAGCATGTTAAAGATAAAGCAAGAACAATAGATCAAACAACACATAGACATATTGAATGATTAAGGAAACCTTACTTGATTAAAACATGAATTAGAAGAAGTAAAATAGGGATTTTAGGCCCTAAAATCGTCTCCTAAAGCTGGTAAATGAACTAGGGTTCGTACCCTCTTTTTATTCTAAAGTTACACACCCAAAACCCTAAATTCGGGTTTGTATATATATGAATATCAACGCGACGGCGTCGGTTTTATTTCGTGTAATGCCGTCGTAAGATGTTCGCATGTAGATCTAGCGTTTGAGTCGGTGCGGGCTGACGCCGTCGTGAAATATGTGACGCCGTCACTGGATGAGTTGTGACGGCGTCGTGTATAGTTGGTGATGCCGTCTCCAGGCTCTGTGAGCACAAATCTTCAAGAGTCTTGGTGTTGGTTTGCAATCTCGTCCGTTTCTTCTTCAAATTAACCCAAGTCACGTGTAATCCATCCAAATGTCTTCCAAATGAGAAATATCTGAAAAGGAATGATTAAGTAACTATTTTGTGCATAAATACACGATTTTGGGGGTTAAACGACCCCGAAAAAGTGTATAAAATGACACCTCATCAAATACCCCTACACTTGGGATTTGCTTGTCCTCAAGCACATGGGTTTTCCTACATAGACAATAATAATATAAGGGGTCATTTTACCTACTCTTTAAAAGTATTCTACAACACAACCTCCTAGACCTTGTAATTAAAAGCACGAAAAATATATACTAGCACATCACATAAGTGTTTGAGATTCTCTCTTTCACTCGGGTGTATAATGAATTATAACATATGGGGGAAACGGAAAATCACACTCATTACCTGTCATAGCATATGAATTACCATAGGCTTGGTAAAGGATCAAACCTCCACCGCTAGATGCAAGTATTATTCATTACTATCTAAGAGGTCTTTTCAAGGGTTGTGGGGTGTAGGTGTAAGATAACATATGTTAGCCTCAAAATATTGAGTCGAACAATGAAGTTCATTCATTATGAATATTAGGTCTCGGTCTTTATTTAATTAAATGTTGTAATGATAAATACAACCTCGTTAACTAAGTTTAGACTTTATGAAAGCAATAAAGATAGGATGAATGTGTTAACATAATCGTGGTTTTCTGCAGGTTTATAAAAGAATTACAAATTTTAAATATTACACAAGTTATATTTTCAAAAATATTTAAAAATTTTGAATCTTCTGTAGCTGGGCTCATGACACCGTCAGGAAAATCCTGACGTCGTCACAATAGACGAGCTGACGGCGTCACGTGAAAATCATGACGCCGTCTCCACGCTCTAAGAAAATTTAGCTTTTGTTTTTGATGAAAAATTTCTTATACGCAATCTTATGAGTTATTTCCTGTATGAATTACTGCAAAAATCCATGAAAAATAGTTAACGCAATCATATGACTCAAAACAAACACACAAGATACACAAGACACACGACATTCCTAATTACATTAATTTAAAATATTGGGTTGCCTCCCAAAAAGTGCTTGTTTTTGTTCGAGTCGCGAGCCTGACTCTACGCTTATTTGACGCGTATAAGGTGGGTCTCCCCTACACTTGAGGTTAAGTGTGGGTGATAGTAGCGATACACACAATTGTTATGAGAAGGGATCATATGCTGAAAAATTGGTTGTTGAATTATATTCTCCAAATGGCGTATTTCTTTAATACTAACCTTCTCTACTTCTTTTGGCCTAACGGGTGAATTAAGTCCTCTTCCTAGAAAATAAACTTCCTTAGATTCTAATTCCAAATCATATTCTATTATCTCCAATTTTAAAAAATCAACACCTAGGGATCCACTATGTCCTAATAAACCTGGTTTAAATCCATAATGTTTCTTGGGGTCGCCAATGCATAGGTGATGATAGCAATACATATCCTTAGGGTAGAAAGATGCCACGTGAGGTAAGGGCGGTGTATGATTGATAAAATGATCTACTTCCTGCATAATGTTTCCTGGTTTAAATGATCTACTTCCGGGCAAGTCACGGGCGGTGTGTATTCCTTAAATGATGGGAGGACTTGTAGGGTACTTTGTGGGTCTGAATTTTCCACCTTATTCCATGCTATACCTCTATGCATCTGAACCCAAACATCCTTAGCTCCAAACAATCTTTTTGCATGAGCTTTCAAATTTGCTACTTCTTGTTCAAAAATAATGTTTGGTGGGTTGTCCCATTCTTTTTTGCCTTGGGCAAAATTTTCTATGGCTTTCCATGCTTCTTCACTACTTAATTCCCTAAGGTTCTCGTATGCTGCAAAGTCAAGGTTCATTCGGGTATAGTCGTCGACATGATCATAATAGAATTAAGTAAGGGGCCATAAATTGATGCCATGATGAGGGACTCTTTTGATTAAGTTTTTGAAATGAGTCCACGCATCGTAGATAGGTTCATCTTGATGTTGTTGGAACACCAAGGTATATCTTTGGAATGGGAAGGTTGTGTTTTGTGAGGGGTTTTGAAAGGGTGTGGTTGGTGGTCTTTCATACATCATGATGGTGAACGAAAGATTGATTTACAAAACAAAGGGCACAAAGAAAAGATAGACTGTGAGAAAGCTAATACGAGGAATTAAAATCTCACTTGAAAGGATTCAAGCGAGTAAAACTAAGCTAAACTATGATCAGAACCTAACTATTCCCCAGGCGGGCACAAAGAAAATATAGACTAGGAGAAAGCTAATATGCAGAATTAAAGTCTCACTTGAAAGGATTCAAGCGAGTAGAACTAAGCTAAGCTATGATCAATACCTAACTATTCCCCAGGCGGCGGCGCCAAAAACTTGACGTGCGGTCGTCGTAGGACTTCTACACAAGAAGTTTTACAACTCCCTAGGCAATGCACCTAATCATTGTAGTGTAGTATAGGCAAGACCCAGGGTTGTTTATCGTTCACTCAGGGAATAGGTTGGGAAGGCTTGATCATGGTCTAACAGAATTCTAAAGGTTGAAGGAAGATTATTTTTGTATTTTTATATTTAATGGAAAGCAACTAAATCATATAATTGGAGAGGTTTGGTTTTAGCTATTAACTAAATATATTCTAAACTAATGGTGATAACAATGAGATAAAAGATTGTGTCTATTTAATCATGTAATACTCCCTAGATTGCTTCTCTTAGTGTTGTTGCCTTGTCACCCTTGTGATGATCTGTGTAACTATTTCCTAAAGCATGAACGAATTACATGAACCCGCCATCTACTTAGTATGCTGCTAGAGCAACACGTATGCAAGGTAGTATGAAGACTATTACACGGCCCCTAGAAGTTTACTAAGTGCATGTGAAATATATTAAAAGTGGATCAACCATATTAGGGGCAAGGTAGTATGAAGGCTGTTACCCGATGCTATCCTTTCTACACAATTACATTTCCCTAGACATATCAACAGTGATGCAGACAAAAGCTGGTTTTCTAAGACCTAATGTGCACATCCATCACAAGAAGCAACACCACTAAGATCTACATTCTAGATTTCATACAATCATAAATAAACACAATAGGAGGTTTAGCCAAGCATCTTAAAGATAAAGCAAGAACAATAAATCAAACAACACATAGACATATTGAATGATTAAGTAAACCTTACTTGATTAAAACATGAATTGGAAGACGTACAATAGGGGGTTTAGGCCCTAAAATCGTCTTCTACAACTGCTAAACGAACTAGGGTTTGTACCCTCTTTTTATTCTAAAGTTACACACTTAAAACCCTAAATTCAGGTTTGTATATATAGGAAAACGACGCGACGGCGTCGCGTTTTAGTCGTGACGCCGTCGTAAGAAGAATCTTCTAGATTTGTGTTTGAGTCGGTGCGGGCTGACGCTTCATGAAAATTATGACGCCGTCACTTGATAAGTTGTGACAGCGTCGTGTATAGCTTGTAACGCCGTCTTCAGGCTCTGTGAGCACAAATCTTCAAGAGTCTTGGTGTTGGTTCGTAATCTCGTCCGTTTCTTCTCTAAATGAGCCCAAGTCACGTGTAATTCATCCAAATGCCTTCCAAATGAGAAATACCTGGAAAAGAACGATTAAGTACCTATTTTGGGCATAAACATACAATTTTGAGGGTTAAACGACCCTGAAAAAGTGTATTAAATGACACCTCATCAGGGAATAATGCCAGCTAAGACATGAGTTAACATTGGAACAATCCCAACAAGGTGTTCGTTAATGAGTCTTGGTATAATGGGCCAATGACGGGGTTGAAGAATGAAAAGAAATGTGTTGGGATTTATAGCTTCTACACTTAGTACTGCTGATAGTTAGTTAGTACTGCCAGTACATTGTTAGTACTGCCAGCTATAGTTAGTACTGCTAGTTGTATATTTAGTATTGTTAGTTATATATAGTTAGTATTGTTTAAGTGATATGCATGAGATATATTTGGAATAGATATGCATGATCACTTAACACGTTTTATAAGCTTATTAGGGTTTCCTTGGTGTATAAAAGGAACCCTACCGCACTAGTTAGAGATACAAGTTTCACAAATATTCATAGTTAGTAATCTATAACCTAGCAGATTAATAGTAATCAAAGTTCTGTTTTATTCATTGTTCTTCTTAGCAATATAAGTTAGTTTCCACATAGCTTATATTGTTCATAGTCATTGTTTCTTTTGTAGTTAGTTTGGATCTATCCAGATTGGCTACCACCCTTAACAAGCTAGAAAGATCTATTAAGTCTGGGATCTACAAGTGGTATCCGAGCTTGTAGAGAAACTCTGAGTAAGAAGAACCAAAACACATTAGTTATAAACCTTTGCCTTTCGGATCTATTCAATGGTTGGATCAGATGATGAAAATCCACCACCACCATAAACACCAACACAGCAAGCCCCTCATACTGTGTCAACCATTAAACTCCCTATTCTGAAGAAAGGTGAGTATGACATTTAGGCCATGAAAATGGAACATTACTTGAGCCATACATATTATCCTATATGGGAAGTCATACAAAAAGGAAATGGTCTTGTAAGTGTCTCAATAGATACAAATGGAGTAATAAAGGTTCTGCCTCCTAAAACTGCTGAAGAAATTTTAGCCAGAGAAAGAGAAAGAAAAGCAAGGACCACCTTGCTTATGGCTTTACCAGAAGACAATTTAGCAAAAATTCACAAGATGAATGATGCTAAAGAGATGTGGGATGCTATCAAATCCAGATTTGGTGGCAATGATGAATCAAAGATGATGCAGAAATACATTTTAAAGCAACAGTTTGAAGGCTTTTCTTTATCCAACTCAGAAGGACTGCATAAAGGTTATGACAGGTTTCAGAGTCTTCTGAGTCAACTTGAGATTCATGGTGTAGGTGTCTCCACTGAAGATGTCAATCAAAAATTCCTTAGGTCTTTACCTTCTTCCTGGTCCCAAGTATCCCTAGTCATGAGGACCAAGCCAGGAGTGGACAGTCTTAGTTTTGATGATCTCTATAACAATCTTAGAGTCTTTGAGTCCGATGTTAAAGGCTCTACTAGATCATCTTCTAGTGCATAAAATGTCGCCTTTGTTTCTTTTGAAAACACTAGCAGTACTAATGATGTTAGTACTGCTTATGGTGTTTCTACTTCTTCTGGCTACAACTCACAAAGGGAAAACTCTTCATCATACACTGATGAACTCATGTACTCATTCTTTGCTAATTAATCCAGTGGTCCACAATTGGATCATGAAGATCTAGAGTAGCTTGATGAGTTTGATTTAGAAGAAATGGACTTGAAATGGCAAGTAGCTGTGATTTCAATGAGATTGAATAAGTTTTACAAGAAGACAAGTAGAAGGCTGCAATTTGATGCTAATGAACCAGTTGGCTTTGACAAGACCAAAGTTGAGTGCTTCAATTGCCATAAAACAGGGTACTTTGCTAGAGAATGCAGATCAAAAGGAAATCAAGAAAGAAAAAAGCGAGATGCAGGGAATACTAGATATAAAGCAAAAGACAATAGGAGGAGACCTGGAAATCGGAGAGAACCTAAAGCTTTGGTGCCTCTTTGTGGAGAAGTATGATTGACTGGTCTTGCCAGAGGATGACAAGAGATTCTTTGCTTTGAATGGCTTTAACAGCCAATTCAGGCTCAGACACTGAGGTAACATCTTGTTCAAAAGAATATGTAGAATCATATGCTAAACTTAAAAAATTATATGATGAACAAAGGTAACAACTTGGTGATGCTAGTAAAGAAATTCAAGCCTATACTTAAGCTTTAATAAAGGTAGAGGCTCAATTAGTTGCTCACCATAAATACCAAATTTGGTATGAGGAAAAGATTAGATTTATGAAAATTGATTTAGATGATAAAACTGATGTGCTTACATATCATAAAAAACTATTAGCAGAAGCTGTAAAAGAGAAGAATTAAAAACCAAACTTGGAGAATTTTCTAGTTCTTCTAAAGGCTTAGTAAACTGCTAAATAGTAGTCAGATGATGGTTACTAGGACAAATATGGCTTGGTATGTTAGATCAAGTACATAATGGTGTCTTAAGTTATGAAAATGATGTTTTTCAAAGGTGTATTTGAAGTAGGTCCGTGATGGTGGAAGATTGTCATGTGCTGATTGATTAGCAAATGTGAAGGCATGATGTAGTTCCCCCTCTAATGAAGGAATATTAACATGCTTTAGGACCTGATAGAGAAGTAGATGATTCTATGTTCACATATGGTCCAAAATAGTCTAAAACTAGTAAATCTGATACTCAAACCAGTGATTTTAACTCTTGTGAGTCCAATTCTAGTAAAGAAACACTTGAATTTGTGCCTGAACCAGTTGTAGTTGAACCCAAAGTTGTTAGTCAACCTAAAGTTTGGTTTGTATGCTCCTATTCATTGAGGAGTCTGAGTCACAAACAGTGATGATGAATATGTGATTCAACCTTCAAAAGAACAGGAAAAACCTAGTTTTGCTTTTATTAATACTGTTAAGCATGTAAAAACTCCTAGGGAAAATGTTAAAGAACAAAACACGTATAGTCCAAGTCCTAAAGCTGACAAGAGAGATTAAAATGGTTTAATGTCCAAAAGGTTGGGTTTGGGATATGGGTTTACTAAAAAGACATGTTTTGTATGTGGCAGTTTTAGTCATCTTATTAGAGATTGTGATTTTCATGAGAAAAGAATGGCTAAACAGGTTGATCTGAACAAAAAGAAGGGTAATGGAACTGGTCAATGGGAGAATAGACTAGTGTAGAACAATGTGCAAAGATTGAATCACCAAAACAAGTTTGTTCTAAAAGCAGTACTAACTAAAACTGGCATATTTCCAGTTAATACTGCTAGACAAAATCTCTCTAGTCAAGCAGCAACAACTAGTACTGCTAGGAAAGTTAATATTGTTAGACCCATTATGAATGAAATCAGACCAAGAAATAATTTTTATAAGCCTCATTCACCTAATAGAAGACCAATTAATAGAACAACAGCACCAAAAGCTAATTTTTCAAATCAAAAAGTTAATACTACTTAGGTCAAAGCAGTTAGTGTTGTTGGGGGCATAAGGGAAACTGCTGTTAAACCCTCAGCAGGTTGTAATTGGAGACCCAAAAGACATTACTGGAACAAAGTCTCCAAATACAATAGTGGATCAAGCTTTAGTAAAAATGTTAATTTTAAAGATCTACTAGGCAGACCCAAGTCAATGACTTAGGTCCCTAAGAAAAACTAATTTCTCTTATTTGATGTGCAGGATAATCTACAAAGAGCTTTAAAGAACAAAGGGATTGTTGATAGTGGATGTTCTAGGCACATGACTAGGAACAAGGCCTACCTTGCTGAATATCAAGACTATAATGGTGGCCCTGTTGCTTTTGGAGATAGTAAAGGTTACCTAACTGGTAAAGGTAAAATGAAATAGAAAAGTTAGATTTTAAGGATGTGTGCTTTGTAAAAGAACTATAGCATTTCAATCTATTTTCTGTGTCACAGATGTGTGACAAGAAGAACAAGGTTCTCTTTACAAACACTGAATGTCTTGTGTTGTCTTCTGACTTTAAGTTGCCTGATGAAAATCAAGTATTACTTAGAATCCCTAGACAAAACAATATGTACAGTTTCAACTTAGAGAACATTGTTCCTTCTGGATGTTTAGCTTGTTTGATTGCAAAGGCCATAGTTGATGAATCTAACAAATGGCATAGAAGGTTGGGTCATGTTAATTTTAAAAACTTAAACAAACTTGTGAAGGGAAACCTTGTAAGAGGTTTACCTTCAAAGATTTTTCAAAATGACCACACCTGTGTTGCTTGTCAGAAAGGAAAGCAACACAAGGCCTCCTGTAAGGCCAAAATAGTGAGCTCTGTTAGTCAGCCCTTACAGCTTTTGCATACAGACTTATTTGGACCCACATCTGTAAGGAGTATAAACCATAAGACTTATTGTCTGGTTATCACTGATGATTTTAGCAGGTTTAGTTGGGTGTTCTTTTCTTAAGATCTAATGGATGAAACGTGGAATTCCTTAAGGACTTTATAAGACAAAATAGAGAACCAATTAAATCAAAGGTTAAAACTATTAGATGTGATAATGGTACAAAATTCATAAATATATGCATGATCCTTTGAAATGGTAGTTATATGATATGTGTGCAGTTCATCATGTATCGACAGAGAATGGACAAGATATATTCATGCTGGTTGAAAAGTATTATCCACTGACAAAGGGACTTACAACTTTGATGCTAAGTAACAAGCTAAGAGTGGATCAACAGTCAAAGATGGCAGATGAGATTTTAACAAAGATCTACAATATAGCAAACAAACCAAAGAAGTAAAATGTTTGGAAGCATCCTCAGCAGAGAACATTAGAAGAAACTAGAGATATGATGGTAAATCACAAGTTTAGGGGAGGATTGTTGGGATTTATAGCTTCTACACTTAGTACTGCTGATAGTTAGTTAGTACTGTCAGTACATTGTTAGTACTGCCAGTTATAGTTAGTACTGCTAGTTGTATATTTAGTACTGTTAGTTATATATAGTTAGTACTGTTTAAGTGATATGCATGAGATATATTAGGAATAGATATGCATGATCACTTAACACATTTTGTAAGCTTATTAGGGTTTCTTTAGTGTATAAAAGGAACCCTACGGCACTAGTTAGATATACAAGTTTCACAAATATTCATAGTTAGTAATCTGTAACCTAGCAGATTAATAGTAATCAAAGTTCTGTTTTATTCATTGTTCTTCTTAGCAATATAAGTTAGTTTCCGCATAGCTTATATTGTTCATAGTCATTATTTCTCTTGTAGTTAGTTTGGATCTATCCAGATTGGCTACCACCCTTAACAGGCTAGAAAGATCTATTAAGTCTGGGATCTACAAGATCTATTCCAGGGCAAGCGTCAACTGGTAAAGAATCATCAAATCCGTTGATGGATGACAGTTTGCCAAAAACTATACAGTCTAATGATCCACCTCTCTCAAGATGTTACACACTTAGAAGTGGGGAGGACAGTATGCAACAAATGGAATTGATTGAATTTTATCAAATTATGGAGCTTAGTTCAAGAAATAAAATCTTTTAGAACTTCAGAAATATATGCATGATCCTTTAAAATGGTAGTTATATGATATGTATGCAGTTCATCATGTATCTACAGAGAAAGGACAAGACATATTCATGTTGGTTAAAAAGGATTATCCACTGACAAAGGGACTTGCAACTTGGATGCTAAGTAACAAGCTAAGAGTGGATCAACAGTCAGAGATGACAGATGAGCTTTTGACAAAGATCTACAATATAGCAAACAAACTAAAGAAGTAAAATGTTTGGAAGCATCCTTAGCAGAGTACATTAGAAGAAACTTGATATTTGATGGTAAATCACAAGTTTAGGGGAGGATTGTTGGGATTTATAGCTTCTACACTTAGTACTGCTGATAGTTAGTTAGTACTGCCAGTACATTGTTAGTACTGCCAGTATATAGTTAGTACTTCTAGTTGTATATTTAGTACTGTTAGTTATATACAGTTAGTACTGCTTAAGTGATATGCATGAGATATATTAGGAATAGATATGCATGATCACTTAACATGTTTTGTAAGCTTATTAGGGTTTCCTTGGTGTATAAAAGGAACCCTACGACACTAGTTAGAGATACAAGTTTCACAAATATTCATAGTTAGTAATCTGTAACCTAGCAGATTAATAGTAATCAAAGTTCTGTTTTATTCATTGTTCTTCTTAGCAATATAAGTTAGTTTCCGCATAGCTTATATTGTTCATAGTCATTGTTTCTCTTGTAGTTAGTTTGGATTTATCCAGATTGGCTACCACCCTTAACAGGCTAGAAAGATCTATTAAGTATGGGATCTATAAAATGTATAGATAAAGGGTGAAAACAAAGAATCCCTCCACACACTTTAGGCAGAAAATGGGTCAATACATAATCTATCAGATTCACAAAGATGAATTATGGTATTGAAGACAAGACATCATGGACCCAGTGATGCACTGCACAACCCTTCCCAACCATTCAATTTTCTCTCAATATATACTTGTCTCATTAGTCATGGAGATACATATGACTTCTATTGACTTTCTCACTCCGAGTTAGTTAATATTAAAAAGGTGGCAATCTGCTCCAGCCTCCGATTACTAAAACCAAAACGCACTAATCGAGTCTAGAGCCAAGATATCAATAAAATAAATCTCATTAGGACACATTCTAAGACAAACACTTATTGAACATCATCAAGTTCACAAGTTGTTAACAAAAGTCCTACGTATTATCCATATGATTATGGCAGAAGATTCATAGTGATGCACTTTAGCATTCCACAGTGACGAATGAAAATCCTTCCAGAGTCAACCTCAAACAGCTCTATATTAGGTGACTTGAGAGATTCTATATGAATCAAGGTTGTGTCAACTAGATATCGATTTGGTCCAGTAAATAAATTGACGACTCAATCAGAAAGATAGTAACTATCTGATTTACTCTTATTGTGTTGTCTGCTTTGGGACGTTCTGGTAAAGAGAACAAGCAAGCATGGTGAATCTAATACATCGGTGTTAGAGGATCTTATGCTTTAAGCTAGAAACTCTGATATTCATGATCTTCCTTATAGATATTAAGAATTTCAAGACAAAGATATCAAAGGAGATTGTTAGCAAGCTTTCAAGATGATGCAAAGTATGAGCATGTTGGTCAAGACCCAAGATCGCAAGATGGCAAGACGATAAAGACAAACATAGGAAAAATATTTTATAGATTCTTAAGCCTAAAGACGAAGTCAAAAGACTATGACAAAAGTCTAAAGATCAATGATCACAAAGCGTGAAGGAACAAGCCTACAACATGATAAAGACCAAAGATTCAAGAACTCAACAATAAAGCAATCTCAACAAGTTCAATTAAGCAAGATTCAAGATCTCACCTCAGGAATTTAAAGACCACACATTAGAGGAGATTGTTAGCCTCAAATATGTCTTTGAACATGGAAGCTCGGAATCTGCAGGAAACCTCACTTCAAGGGAGACTGTTAGCCTAAAAATATTGAGTTAAATAAGGAAGCTCGAGTACTGATCATGGAAGTTGGTCTTATATTCATAAATGTTTTTTAATAGGCTAGAAAGGGTAAACAGGCTCGTTTATGTAAGCTAATTGGTCATGTGTTATGGGCTAAAGCCCTAGTAATTCTGATCCCGACCCGTAGTAAGCCCATAGGCGTCCAAGCCTTATGGTCTAAGTATAAATACCCCTTCTCCACACATGGAGAAGGGTTGGTTGTCATTTGTTACATTGGTGTTACATTTAGCAATCCATCCCTCCACTTTCTCTTTCTTTATTTCTCTCTCTAGTTCTTCCTTTTCTTATTTTCTTATCATTGATTCATGTATGTTATGGTAATGATCTACATACATAATATAATATATATATATTATATATATATATATATATATATATATATATATATATATGTATGTATGTATATCATTACCATAACATACATGAATCAATGATAAGAAAATAAGAAAAGGATAAGAACTAGACGATGAGGAAATTTTAAAGAGAGAGAAAGTGGAGGGAAGGACATGTGGTTCAGATTGGATTGCTATATGTAACTATATGTAACAAAATGACAACCAACCTTGTCCATGTGTGTGAGATGGGGGTATTTATACATAGACCATAAGGCTTGGATGCCTATGGGCTTACTACGGGCAGGGCTCAGGATTACTTGGGCTTTAGCCCATAACACGTGACCAATTAGCTTATATAAACAAGCCCGTTTACCCTTTCTAGCCTATTACAACATATTATGAATAAAGACCGAACTTCCATGATCAGTAGTCAAGCTTCCTTATTTGACTCAATATTTTTAGGCTATAAATCTCCCTTGAAGCGAGGTTTCCTGTAGATTTTGAGCTTCCATGTTCAAAGACATATTTGAGGCTAACAATCTCCCCTAATGTATTGTCTTCGAATTCCTGAGGTGAGATCTTGAATCTTGCTTCATTGGACTTGTTGAGATTGCTTTATTGTTGAGTTCTTGAATCTTTGGTCTTTATCATGTTGTAGGCTTGTTCCTTCACGCTTTGTGATCATTGATCTTTAGACTTTTGTCATAGTCTTTTGACTTCGTCTTTAGGCTTAAGATCTTTAAATATTTTCCTTGTTTGTCTTTATCGTCTTGCCATCTTGCGATCTTGGGTCTTGACCAACATGCTCATACTTTGCATCATCTTGAAAGCTTGCTAACAATCTCCTTTGATATCTTTGTCTTGAAATTCTTAATATCTATAAGGAAGATCATGAATATCAGAGTTTCTAGCTTAAAGCATAAGATCCTCTAACACCGATGTATTAGATTCACCATGCTTGCTTGTTCTCTTTACCAGAACGTCCCAAAGCAGACAACAGAATAAGAGTAAATCAGATAGTTACTATCTTTCTGATGATTTCATCAATTTATTGACTGGTCCAAATCGATTATCTAGTTGGACACAACTTGAATTCATAAAGAATCTCTCAAGTCACATAATATAGAGCTGTTTGAGGTTGGCTCTGGAAGGATTTTCATTCGTCACTGTGGAATGCTAAAGTGCATCACTCTGAATCTTCTGCCATAATCATATGGATAATACGTAGGACTTTTGTTAACAACTTGTGAACTTGATGATGTTCAATAAGTGTTTGTCTTAGAATGTGTCCTAATGAGATTTATTTTATTGATATCTTGGCTCTAGACTCGATTAGTGCGTTTTGGTTTTAGTAATCGGAGGCTGGTGGAGCAGATTGCCACCTTTTTAATATTAACTAACTCGGAGTGAGAAAGTCAATAGAAGTCATATGTATCTCCATGACTAATGAGACAAGTATATATTGAGAGAAAATTGAATGGTTGGGAAGGGTTGTGCAGTGCATCACTGGGTCCATGATGTCTTGTGCTTCAATACTAGAATTCATCTTTGTGTATCTGATAGATTATGTATTGACCTAGTTTCTGCCTAAAGTGTGTTAGAGGGAAATTCTTTGTTTTCACCCTTTTCTCTATAGTTTTATAGATCCATACTTAATAGATCTTTTAGCTGGTTAGGGTATTAGCAATTGGATAAATCTACAACTATATACACGAGAAAACAATGACTATGAAACAATATATGCTATGTGGAACTAACTTATATTGCTCTAAGAAGAACAAATGAAATTAAAACATAAACTTTGATTACTTTTAATCTGCTTAGGTTACAGATTACTAACTATAAATATTTGTGTATACCTTGTATTCTAACTAGTGTCGTAGGGTTCTTTTATACACCAAGGAAACCCTTTATAGCTTACAAAACTTGATATAGTGATCCATGCATATATATTTCCTAATATATCTCTATGCATATCACTGAAGTAGTACTAAACTATATATAAACTAACAGTACTAAATTATACAATAGCAAGTTGAGTTACTATATCTAGCAGTACTACAATGTACTGGCAGTACTAACTAACTATCAGCAGTACTAAGTGTAGAAGCTTTAAATCCCAACAATCCTCCCCTAAACTTGTGATTTACCATCAAAATCTCAAGTTTCTTCTAATGTACTCTGCTGAGGATGCTTTCCAAACAACTTTACTTCCCTTAGTTTTGTTTGCTATATTGTAGAGATCTTTGTACAAAAGATCACCTGCCATCTTCTGATTGTTGATCCACTCTTAGCTTGTTACTTTGCAATCAAAGTTGCAGTCCCTTTGTCAGTGGATAATCATTTTCAACCAGCATGAATATATCTTTGTCTTTCTTTGTAGATATCATGGATGAATGCACACATATATATAACCCACCATTTCATAGGTTTTATGCATATATTTTGAAGTTCTAAAAAGAATTTTCTTTCTTGAACTAAGCTCATAATTTAATACAAAATTCCATCAATTCCATTTGGTTGATTCTGTCCTCCCCCACTTCCAAGTGTGTAACCTCTTGGAGAGGTGGATCAATGGATGTATTGTTTTTGGACAAACTATCAAGCCATCAATGGATTTGTTGATGCTTTACAGTTGCCTTTTGCTCTTGGAATAGATCTTGTAGATCCCAGACTAATAGATCTTTACTAGCTGGTTTGTTAAGGGTGGTAGCCAATTCATGGATAGATCCAATAACTAATCTACTAGAGATAATAATGACTTATAGAACAATATAAGCTATGCGGGAGAAACTAACTTATATGCTAAGAAGAACAATGAATAAAACTGTACTTTGATTACTTTATTAATCTGCTAGGTTACAGATTACTTAACTATGAATATTTGTGAAACTTGTATTTCTAACTAGTGCAGTTAGGGTTCCTTTTATACACTAAAGAAACCCTAATAAGCTTACAAAATGTGTTAAGTGATCATGCATATCTATTCCTAATATATCTCATGCATATCACTTAAACAAGTACTAACTATATATAACTAACAGTCACTAAATATACAACTAGCAGTATGAACTATAACTGGCAGTATAACAATGTAATGACTGTATAATAAACTATTCAGCAGTAAGTTAGTATGTACTAAGTGTAGAGAAGCTATAAATCCCAAAATCCTCCCCTAAACTTGTGATTTACCATCATATCTCTAGTTTCTTCTAATGTTCTCTGCTGAGGATGCTTCCAAACATTTTACTTCTTTGGTTTGTTTGCTATATTGTAGATCTTTGTTAAAATCTCATCTGCCATCTCTGACTGTTGATCCACTCTTAGCTTGTTACTTAGCATCAAAGTTGTAAGTCCCTTTGTCAGTGGATAATACTTTTCAACCAGCATGAATATATCTTGTCCATTCTCTGTCGATACATGATGAACTGCACACATATCATATAACTACCATTTCAAAGGATCATGCATATATTTATGAATTTTGTACCATTATCACATCTAATAGTTTTAACCTTTTGATTTAATTGGTTCTCTAATTATCTTATAAAGTCCTTAAGGATTCCACTAGTTTCATCCTTAGTTCTTAAAAAGAACACCCAACTAAACCTGCTAAAATCATCAGTGATAACCAGACAATAAGTCTTATGGTTTATACTCCTTACAGATGGGGTCCAAATAAGTCTGTAGCAAAAGCTGTAAGGGCTGACTAAACAGAGCTCACTATTTTGGCCTTACCGGAGGCCTGTGTTGCTTCCTTTCTGACAAGCAACACGTGGGTCATTTTTGAAAATCTTTGAAGGTAAACCTCTTACGAGGTTTCCCTTCACAAGTTTGTTTAAGTTTTTAAAATTAACATGACCCAACCTTCTATGCCATTTGTTAGATTCATCAACTATGGCCTTTGCAATCAAACAAGCTAAACATCTAGAAGGAACAATGTTCTCTAAGTTGAAACTGTACATATTGTTGTTTCTAGGGTATTTCTAAGTAATACTTGATTTTCATAGGCAACTTAAAGTCAGAAGACAACCCCACATGACATTTCAGTGGTTTGTAAAGGAACCTTGTTTTCTTGCAACATCTGTGACACAGAAAATAGGATTGAAATGCTATAGTTCTTTGTACAATGCACAATCTTAATATCTAACTTTTCTATATTTCTTTTGACCTTTACCGTTAGGTAACCTTTATACCTCCATAAAGCAACAGAGGCAAACCATTTATAGTCTTGATATGCAGGCAAGGTAGGCCTGATAGTTCCTAGGTCATGTGCTTCGAACATCCACTATCAAACAATCCCTTTGTTCTTTAAAGTCTTTGTGTTTATAGATTAACTGCACATCAAATAAGAGGTAAATTAGTTTTCTAGGGACCTTATAGTCATTGCACTTGGGTCTGCCTAGTGGATCTTTAAAATTAACATTTTTACTAAAGCTTGATCCACTATTGTATTTGGAGACTTTGTTCCAGTTATGTCGTTTGGATCTCCAATTACAACCTGCTAAGGCCTTAATAGCAGTTTTCCCTATGCCCCCAACATCACTAACTGCTTTATCCCTGGCAGTATTAACCTTTTGATTTGAAAACTTAGCTTTTAGTGTTGTTGTTATAGTAAATGGCCTTGTAGTTGGTGAATGATACTTATAATAATTATTTCTTGATCTGGTTTCATTCACAATGGGTCTAGGCGTTTATAGTTTAACTTTCTAGCAGTATACGTTGTTGTCTGCTTGACTATGAGAGATTTTGTCTAGCAGTATTAATTGAAAATATGTCAGTTTTAGTTAGTACTGCTTTTGGAACAAACTTGTTTTGGTGATTCAATCTTTGCACATTGTTCCACACTAGTCTATTCTCCCCTTGACTAGTACCCTTACCCTTATTTTTGTTCAAATCAACCTGTTTAGCCATTCTTTTCTCATGAAAATCACAATCTCTAATAAGATGACTAAAACTGCCACATACAAAACATGCCTTTTAGTAAACTTATATCCCAAACCCAACCTTTTGGACATTAAACCATTCCAGTCTCTCTTGTCAGCTTTAGGACTTAGACTATACGTGTTTTGTTCTTTAATAGTTTCCCTAGGAGTTTTTACATGCTTAACAGTATTAATAAAAGCAAAACTAGGTTTTTCCTGTTCTTTTGAAGGTTGAATCACATATTCATCATCACTGTTTGACTCATACTCCTCAATGATAGGATAGCCACCATTCATCTAAGAAAACTCAAACTTTAGGGTTGGAAAAAACTTTGGAGTTCAACCTACAACTGGTTCAGGCACAAATTCAAGTGTTTCTTTACTAGAATTGGACTCACAAGAGTTAAAATCACTGGTTTGAGTATCAGATTTACTAGTTTTAGACTATTTTGGACCATATGTGAACATAGAATCATCTACTTCTCTATCAGGTCCTAAAGGCATGTAATTTCCTGTCATTAGAGGGGGAACTACATGCATGCCTTCAACATTTGCTAATCTATCATGCACATGACTATCTTCTACATCACTTGACCTACTGTCAAATACACTTTGAAAAACTTCATTTTCATAACTTAAGACACCATTATGTACTTGATCTACATACCCAAGCCCAGATTTGTCCCTAGTACTCATCTGACTATTTAGCAGTTTACTAAGGCCTTTAGAAGAACTTTGAAAATTCTCAAGTTTGGTTTTTAATTCTTCTCTTTTACAGCTTCTGCTAATAGTTTTTTATGATATGTAAGCACATCAGTTTTATCATCTAAATCAATTTTCATAAATCTAATCTTTTCCTCATACCAAATTTGGTATTTATGGTGAGCAACTAATTGAGCCTCTACCTTTATTAAAGCTTAAGTATAGGCTTGAATTTCTTTACTAGCATCACCAAGTTGTTACTTTTTCGTTTTTTCTTTTTTCTTTATTCCGTTTTTTTCTGTTTTATTCATTATCAAATTATTAATTTTTTTAAGTTTAGCAATAGGATTCTACATATTTTTTGTACACAAGATGTTACCTCAGTGTCTGAGCCTGAATTGCTGTAAGCCATCAAAGCAAAGTTCTCTTGTTCATCCTCTGCATGACCAGTCCAATCAATACCTTCTCCACCAAGAGTCACCAAAGCTTTAGGTTCCTCCTATTTTCCAGGTCTCCTCCTATTGTCTTTTGCTTTATATCTAGTATTCCCTGCATCTCGCTTTTTTCTTTCTTGATTTCCTTTTGATCTGCATTCTCTAGCAAAGTACCCTGTTTTATGGCAATTGAAGCACTCATCTTTGGTATTGTCTAAGCCAATGGTTCATTAGCATCAAAATGCAGCCTTCTAACTTGTCTTCTTGTAAAATCTTATGAATCTCATTGAAATCACAGCTACTTGCCATTTCAAGTCCATTTCTTCTAAATCAAACTCATCAAGCTACTCTAGATCTTCATGATCCAATTGTGGACCACTGGATTAATTAGCAAAGAATGAGTACATGAGTTCATCAGTGTATGATGAAGAGTTTTCCCTTTGTTTTTGTGAGTTATGGCCAGAAGAAGTAGAAACACCATAAGCAGTACTAACATTATTAGTACTGCTAGTGCTTTCAGAAGAAACAAACGCCACATTCTGTGTGCTGGAAGATGATGCAGTAGAGCCTTTAATATCAGACTCAAAGACTCTAAGGTTGTTATAGAGATCATCGAAACTAAGAGTATCTACTCCTGGCTTGGTCCTCATTATCAAGGATACTTGGGACCAGGAAGCAGGTAAAGACCTAAGAAACTTCTGATTGGCATCTTCAGTGGAGACACCTGCACCATGAATCTCAAGTTGACTCAGAAGACTCTGAAACCTGTCATAACCTTTGTGCAATCCTTCTGAGTTGGATACAGAAAAGCTTTCAAATTGTTGCTTGAGAATGTATTTCTGCATCTTCTTAGATTCATCATTGCCACCAAATCTGGATTTGATAGCTTCCCACATATCTTTAGCATCAGTCATTTTGTGAAATTTTGCTAAATGGTCTTCTGGTATAGACATGAGCAAGGTAGTCCTTGCTTTTCTTTCTCTTTCTCTAGCCAAAATCTCTTCAGCAGTTTTAGGAGGCAAAACCCTTATTTGTCCATTTGTATCTGTTGAGACTTATACTGGACCATTTCCCTTTTGTATGACTTCCCATATAGGATAATCTGTATGCCCCAAGTAATGTTCCATTTTCATGGCCCATATGTCATACTCACCTTTCTTCAGAATAGGGAGTTTAATAGTTGACAGAGTATGAGGGGCTTGTTGTGTAGGTGTAACTGGTGGTGGTGGTGGTGGTGGATTATCAGCATAGAATTCATATTTTCATGCCATTGAATAGATCTGAAAGGTAAAGGTTTATAATGGATCTGTTTTGATTCTTCTTACTCAAAGTTTCTCAACAAGCTCTGATACCACTTGTTGATCCCAGTTTGAATAGATCTTTCTAGCATGTTAAGGGTGGTAGCTAATCTGGATAGATCCAAACTAACTACAAGAGAAACAATGACTATGAACAATATAAGTTATGCGGAAACTAACTTATACTACTAAGAAGAACAATGAATAAAATAGAACTTTGATTACTATTAATCTGCTAGGTTACAGAATACTAACTATGAATATTTGTGAAACTTGTATATCTAACTAGTGCCGTAGGGTTCCTTTTATACATCAAGGAAACCCTAATGGGCTTACAAAACGCGTTAAGTGATCATGCATATCTATTCCTAATATATCTCATGCATATCACTTAAGCAGTACTATCTATATATGCTAGCAGTACTAACTTACTACTAACAGTACTAACTCTACTACCAGTACTAACAGATGTACTAGCAGTACTAACTAACTAACACTAATAGTATTAACTTAGGAAAACATATTTCCTAACAATCCTCCCCTAAACATGATGTTCACTTGTTAACCTTCATGTTTCTTCAGTTTGAGCTTCTTGAACACCTAGAGGATGTATCCAAACACACTGCTACTCTTTAATCTTCTCTTTGATGAACTTGAGCTCTTTTATTACTTTGTAATTTTGAAATTCTTTAACTTCTAGTCTTTGTCATCATCATAGCATATCAGCAACTCAGCAACACCAACTAAGTTGGCCTTGTAGTTTTTGGCAAACTACCAGCCATAAACGGATTTGATGTTTCTTTACCAGTAGTCGTTTGCTCTGGAATAGCCAATGCTTCATTGTTGCAACATAGTGCATTGATAGCCATATAGTTTTGAGTAAACTATTAACGGATTTGAGAAGTCTTTACCAAGAGCCGTTTGCTTTGGACTAGCCAACTCTTTACTGTGAAGCATGGTGAGTTGAGAACCATATAGTTTTTTGGCAAACTATCAGCCATTAATGGATTTAAGAAGTTTTTACGATAAGTCGTTTGCTCTGGACTAGCCAGTTCTTGATGGCTGTTAGACATGGTGAACTGATGACTATTTGTTGTGTGGTGATGAAACCAACACTTAAAGATCCTTCTCTCCTCTATCATGGCTTCCAGCTTCATCAATCTTCTTTTGAATGAATCTAAGCAGATCTTAAGCACTATCACTTGGAGACTCAACTATCAACTTCAAAGACATCATCCTCTTAAGTGTTTCTTTTGTGAGTGGATATTTCCTCTCTGCAAGCATATGAATCTCAGTACCATCTTCCAGTGTTAAAGTATGAACCTTACAATTCTCATAGAAATTCTAGCTCTTAAGATTCCATCTTTCTTGATTCTGCCAGAGTTCATCTTCTGCATTTGCATCAAACATTGTCCTTAAATCTCCTCAAAGAACTAGATCAACACCTTCTGGAGTAATTGTTTTAAACCTCTGCATCACCAGGTTATATAACTCCACAAGATCTAGCTATCAAACCTTGTCACCATTTCAGAAAAGGTTTTAATCCATCTAGAGCTTTCATTAGATCTAAAGATCCTATAGTAGATACCCTCTGCTCCATGTCTGTCATAATGATAGAACTTTGATTCCCAGTTAATAATTGGAAATCTCTTCTCTAGGACTTCAAAATCTATTATGCCTTCTTTATCTGGAACTATTTTTAGAAAAGTCTTTAGATCATCTTCTTCTTCAAGGTCAGACTCTGTCTTCTTCCTCTTAGACATTCTTTTCATTCTTAGACCTCCTTTTCTCTTCTTTGAAACATTTGAAACTTTTTCACTGCTTTCTCCTGCATCTTCCTTATTCATACTTTCAATCTTAGTACTGTCAGGTTCTTTGAGAACCTCCTCTTTCTTTAAAGTATCTACACGTGCTGCCTTCTTACTATCTTTTACTACATCATCTGAATCCATAGGTTTGAAGTCATCAATTTTCTTTTTCTGTCTTTCATACATAGCTTGGATTTTTTCAAATGTCTTTGCTTTAAGCTGAGAGTATTTGTAACTACCCATATTCTTCAGATATGTCATCATCAAATTCATTAGTTGAGATTTAGTTGGTGGTCTACTTCTAATCTCAGCAGCTCTTTATGCAGCTCTGAATTTTCTTTGTGCAGCTATTGTTTCAGCCAAGAACTTTACACTTTCTTCAATTGTGTACTCCTCTCTTTCTTCCTGTTGGAGCTTGGCTGCAAACAATGCATCAGCATCAATGCCTGCTTGGACTTCATCAAACATTTCCATTATAGCAACTCTAGAAGCTTCTTCGTGTGCTACTTTTTCTTCTTGTATTCTTGCAATCTCAGCCAATTCTTCCTCATGTAGCTTGTGAGTCAATTCTTCATCTCTCTCAATCTGATCTATCCCTTGATCTTTTCTCTTTATCTTGATAGGTTCTTCCTCAACTAGGATACCCTTTCCTTTATGTTTAGGATCAATAGATGGAAGTGGTCTGAGTGTTGTTATTGATCTCACATGTCTTGAAGAATCTTCAATATATTTAAATGCCACTCCTTTTTCCTTGGCTTTCTCTTCTTTCATCATTATCAAAGTTTGAGCCATAGTAATATCTTCATCATCAAATATACTTGTTGTAGGAGGAGTTCTAGGCTCAACAACACTAACTTCTGGATCAGCAGTACTAATAGTTACACCAGCAGTACTAACTGGTGCATTAGCAGTATGAACTTCTGGCCTAGCAGTATCAATATCTGGCCTAGCAGTATCAACTTCTGGCCTAGCAGTACTAACTGTGCTACCTCTTTTTTTACCACTACCCTTGTCTTTAGCAATTACTTTAGTATCAACATCCAAATTGAGCTCATTAGTCTCATTTCTTTACCTCCCCTTATTTATAGCTTCCTCTATTTCCATGTAGTCCATACCATGAGCTAAATTAGCATCAAGATCATCAAAGGCATCCAGAGTTGGTTTTGATTTGGCATTTTTCCTCCCCTGTTTGGATATAGACTCCTTCTTTCCCAACCTTTTCTTTATAGATAACCTTTACACACTCTTTAACCATACTCTATGGTGTGAGATGCTAGGCTTACACTTCTTCTCCAGCTTCTTAATTCTTTTCTTCAATTTAAAGATCTCTGCAGCTTGAGCATCTTTAGGTTTTTGTAGATCAAGAACTTGTTGAGACAACAAAGTACAAGTGTTATGTAAAACCTATAGGTTTAGTCCACCCTCGGCTCTTTCAGATGTGTTACCACCTGAATGAGGTCTATCATTGGATGACTAAACCTGGTCCCCTTTACTCCTATCAGTGCCCTCTAAAGAATCTCTAGGGACTTGGGTAGTGTCAGGTCTATATAATGATTCAGTCATAGGGGGTTAGTCTCTTATACTAGGTTAAGTAGGAGAGGGTGTTGGTTGGGGTTTAGTTGGTTATGTTGAACCTTCATCCTCATCTACTACTGCTTGAGCCAACATATTAGGAAATAAAGGTGTAACATGGCCTGAAAAGTGTAGACCTTGCTTTGCTATATTAGTGAAAACCTTTTTGGTAAGGACTGGTATTGGAAGGTTATCTAAAGGGGCATGTAGGTTTGAAAGTTGGTGATATGTGTAAAATATACATATCCGTTTGTACCTAAAATAACCCAATTAAACCCAAAACAGATCAAAAATGGCAAAAATATGCTTGTATTTGTGTTTTGTGTGTGCAGGTACGGATAAGTCAAAAATCACAAGAAAACAGTCAAAAGCGAGCAAACACGGACACGAGAATCAAAAGAGTACAAAGCCGAAGCCCCAAAAGACCAAAGCCTTAGCCAACTTTCATCTACAAGGGCCATTCTTGCAATTTCCAAAAGTTATTTATAACTTGAAAGAATGAAAAAGAAAGACAAGGACCAAAAGTGCAATCCTCCCACAATTCCATCCACATCATTAAATAGAAGATTTCGTCTAATAGATGCTTCAGAAATTAATATAGTCTTGCCAGCAACTTTGGCTTTAATGTAACTAACATCATTGACTGTTTTGGAAGTAGTAGTGTTCCAAAACTGTTCAATAAGGGAAGTAGAGACAGTAGGACTTACATTGAGAGAGTAGTAAATTGAGCTTCGTGTAAGGAAGTCCACTATCTCATGGAATTGAGCATTCCGTTTAGTTTTCTCCAAACAAGCAACCATATTATGCTCAGGGCAAGATACGAGAGTAGCCATGGAGGTGTAATTGATGATCGTCGGTGATTAGAGGGATTAGGGTTTATGAATTTAGAGCTTGCAAGAGAGATTAGGTGAGTGAATTGTGCAATTTGGAATGGTTTATATAGGGTGAGCAAACCCAATGGCGAAGAAACAGTTACAATTTACACTTTAGACCCCTAACAGTATCTTCTCTAACGGTAACCTAACAGTACTAACTTTTGCCTGGCAGTACAAAGTTTTGGCCTGACAGTACTAACTTTTTGCCTACCAGTATTAACCAAAACTGGTAGCACAAACTAACTTAGTACCATATGTAGCTCTCAATCCTCATTCCATAGAACATAATGAACTTTAAATAATCATCATATCATCTAAAATTCATCCGCTAACTAAGAATTATTTTACAAGCTAGACTACAAAAGCAACAGGACCACCATTATAGTCTTGATATTCAACAAGATAGGCTTTGTTCCCAGTCATGTGCCTGGAACATCCACTATCAACAATGTCTTTTCCCTTTAAAGTCTGTTGTGGATCATCCTGCACATTAAAGAAGAGAAATTAGTTTCTCTTAGGGACCTAAGCCATCTTTGACTTGGGTTTGCCTAGTGGATCTTCAAAATTAACACATTTTCTAGAGTTTGATCCACCGTTGTATTTGGAGAATTTATTCCAATAATGCCTTTTGGATCTCCAATTACAACCTGCTGATGTCTTAACAGCAGTTTCCCTTTTGCCCCCAACAACACTAACTGCTTTGTCCCTAGCAGTATTAACTTTTTGATTTGAAAAGTCAGTTTTTGGTGCTGTTGTTCTATTAAATGGCCTTCTAATAGGTGAACGAGTTTTGTTAAAAATAGGTCTTGGTCTAACATCATTCATAATGGGTTGAACAACATTAGCTTTCCTGGCAGCACTAGTTGATACTGCTTGACTGTTAAAATTATATCTAGCAGTATTAACTGGAAATTCGCCAGTTCTAATTAGTACTGCTGTTGGAACAAACTTGTTTTGGTGTTTTAAATCTTTCACCTTGTTCCATAAAAAAAAACAAAAAAAGTGACAAACAATCTAACCAGTAAAATATAAAAAAATAAAACAAATAGAAATAAAAAAAAAAAAAAAAAGAATAAAGATTAGGACCGCCTGGTCCGGCCCCCCTCCTATTTTTCCCCTTGACCAGTACCCTTACTCTTCTTTTTGTTCAATTCAACCTGTTTAGCCATTCTTTTCTCATGAAAATCACAATCTCTAATAAGATGGCCAAAACTGCCACATACAAAACATGCCTTTCTAGTAAACCCATATCCCAAACCTATCTTTTTGGACATTAAACCATTCCAGTCTCTCTTGTTAACTTTAGGACCCTGATTACATATGTTTTGTTCTTTAACAGTTTCTCTATGAGTTTTTATATGCTTAACAGTATTAACAAAAGCAAAACTAGGTGTTTCCTGTTCTTTTAAAGATTTAATCACATATTCTTCATCACTGTCTGACTCATACTCCTCAATGATAGGAGCATCAGACCAAACTTTAGGTTGACTAACAACTTTGGGTTCAATTACAACTGGTTTAGGCACAGATTCAAGTGTTTCTACATTGGAATTGGATTCACAAGAGTCAGAATCACTGGTCTTAGCATCAGATTCACTAGTTTTAGACTGTTTTGGACCATATGTAAACTATGACTTATCTATTCCAAAATCAGATTTAGGAGGCGTGTATATTCCAGTCATTGGAGGAGGAACTGCATGCATTCCTTTAACTTTTGCAAATCTATCATTCACAGAACTATCTTCTACATCACTAGACCTACTATCAAATACACTTTCAAAAACTTCATTTTCATAACTAAAAACACCTTCATGTATTTGATCTCCATACCCAAGTCCAGATTTGTCCTTAGCACTCATCTGACTATTTAGCAATTTACTAAGACCTTTAGAAGAACTTTGAAAATTTTCAAGTTTAGTTTTTAATTCTTTTTTTTCTTTTACAGCTTCTGCTAATAGTTTCTTATGATATGTGAGTACATCGGTTTTATCATCTAAATTAATTTTCATAAACCTATTTTTTTCTTCATAAGCTAATTGATTTTTTTGATGACAAACTAATTGAGCTTCTACCTTTGTTAAAGCTAGTGTATAGGCTTTTATTTCTATACTAGCATCACCAAGTTGTTCTCTCTGTTCATCCTATAATTTTTTAAGTTTAGCATATGATTCCTTACATTCTTTTGAACAAGATGTTACCTCAGTGTCTGAGCCTGAATGGCTGTAAGCTATCAAAGCAAAGTTCTCTTGCTCATCTTCTGCATGACCAGTCCAATCAACACCATCTCCATCAAGAGTTACTAAAGCTTTAGGTTCCTCCGGTTTTCCAGGTCTCCTCTCATTGTCTTTTGCTTTATATCTAGTGTTCCCTGCATCTCTCCTTCTGATATCTTGATTCCCTTTTGATCTGCACTCTCTAGCAAAGTGCCCTGTCTTGTGACAATTAAAGCACTCGACTTTGGTCTTGTTAAAGCCAACTGGTTCCTTGGCATCAAACTACAGCTTTCTCCATGTCTTCTTGTAAAACTTCTTCAATCTCATAGAAATCATGGCCACCTGCCATTTCAAATCTATTTCTTCTAAATCAAACTCATCAATCTGTTCCAGATCCTCATGATCCAATTATGGACCACTGGATTGATTAGCAAAGAAGGAGTGCATGAGTTTATCGGTGTATGATGAAGAGTTTTCCTTTTGTGATTTATATCCAGAAGAAATAGTAGCACCATCCGCAGTACTAATATCATTAGTATTGCTAGTGCTTTCAGAAGAAACAAAAGCGACATTCTGTGCTCTAGAAGATGATCCAGTAGAGCCTTTAACATCAGTCTCGAAAACTCTAAGATTGTTGTAGAGATCATCAAAACTGAGACTGTCCACTCTTGGCTTGGTCATCATGATCAAGGATACTTAGGACCAGGAAGAAGGTAAAGACCTAAGGAACTTCTGATTAGCATCTTTAGTGGAGACACCTGCACCATGAATCTCAAGTTGACTCAGAAGACTCTAAAACCTGTCATAACCTTTGTGCAATCCTTCTGAGTTGGATACAGAAAAGCTTTCAAACTGTTGCTTTAGAATGTATTTCTTCATCTTCTTTGATTCATCATTGCCACCAAATCTGGATTTAATAGCTTCCCACATCTCTTTAGCATCAGTCATTTTGTGAAATTTTGCTAAATGGTCTTCTGGTATAGCCATAAGCAAGGTGGTCCTTGCTTTTCTTTCTCTTTCTCTGGCTAAAATTTCTTCAGCAGTTTTGGGAGGCAAAACCTTTATTTGTCCATTTGTATCTGTTGAGACACTTACAGGACCATTTCCTCTTTGTATGACTTCCCATATAGGATAGTCTATATGGGCCAAGTAATGTTCCATTTTCATAGCCCATATGTCATACTCACCTTTCTTCAGAATAAAGAGTTTGATGATTGACACAGTGTAAAGGGCTTGTTGTGTTGGTGTTGTTATTGGTGGTGGTGGTGGATTTTCATCATCTGCTCCTGCCATTGAATAGATCTGAGAGGTAAAGGTTTATAACTGATGTGTTTTGGTTCTTCTTACTCAGAGTTTCTCTACAAGCTCTGATACCACTTGTAGATCCCAGCCTGAATAGATCTTTCTAGCCTGTTAAGGGTGGTAGCCAATCTGAATAGATCCAAACTAACTACAAGTGAAACAATGACTATGCACAATATAAGTTATGCGGAAACTAACTTATATTGCTAAGAAGAACAATGAATAAAACATAACTTTTGATTACTATTAATCGGCTAGGTTACAGATTACTAACTATGAATATTTATGAAAACTCTTATCTAAACTCTTATTTCTAACTAGTGCCATATGGTTCCTTTTATATACCAAGGAAAACCCTAATAGGCTTACAAAACGCGTTAAGTGATCATGCATATCTATTCCTAATATATCTCATGCATATCACTTAAGCAGTACTATCTATATATGCTAGCAGTACTAACTTACTACTAACAGTACTAACTCTATTACCATAGTACTAATAGATGTACTAACAGTACTAACTCACGAAAACATAATTCCTAACAAAATCACTATCTTATCATTTTTTAACCATTATAATGAACTCCTTTTAATATATTTGAATGTGAGTAATTACCATTATTTATTACTTAAACCTTTCCTATTAAAAAAAATTGTAGTAATTGTTACATAGAAAACTTCATGGCATTAAAGATTTGAGGGACAAGGTGGAAAGTCATTAATCCAAAACATGCAGATTCTCTTCCTCAATGAGGCATTTAAGTTCATAAAACCAATTTAACTTGCCCCTTTTCTTTTCTATTATTTCATTCCAAAAAATCATATAGTTTAGTTACAAAAATTAATTCGTCAACATCAATATGAATTCTTATTTACATATCAAATTTTGACCAAAACAATATGATTATATATAACTATGGTTTAAGATTGAATTACCTCATGCAGTTGAAGGTTAACCCGAATATGCTTGACTCTTAATAGCAAACACTACTTTGATGTTGCCTTGATTATTTTCTTCATGATATAATCTGTTTTGTTGTTGTTTGTTTAGAACTGAATGTTGTGCCATAACTAATATTAGGGTTTTATATTATGATTATGTGATAAGTACCTATTATATGCATAGGGTAGTTTTAAAATATAGGAGGTCACGTACCATCTGACTAGGGGAAGTTTTTGACTAATTCATTTCCCATGGTTACCAACATTTTCAAATATCTAATCCTATCTATTTTGTTTTTTTCATAATCTATAGGCACATATGTTTACAACTTACATACTAATAGTTATAGCATCACATCACATTCTTTTATATATTGTTTCATAGCGAAATTCCTTTTATTTTGTGGGTATTACAACACCATTGTCTTATTAGACACTATTGACGTATGTAGTATGATGGGCCTGATCCGACAAGGCACATGCCGAAGGGTACCGACTCGTCAATAATATATATATATAATATATAAGCAAACAATCAACCAAATACCTTTAGCCAATGATTGGTCAAATGTTCACAAAAATAATATATATACGTAGCCGGAAGTATGATTCCCGGGTCGTTATGTCCCAACGAGGCTTGAATGGAAAATCGAATTACGGATTGATGATTGATGATTGAACGACAAAGATTTGGATATGATTTGGCACTAAACCTAATAGGCAAATGCACTCAAAAATAAGCAAGGAAAATAAGCTAGAGCAGGCTTAAAGGCTATGAATGGAACAAACACTTAAAACTTTTACTCTAAGACAGAAATAAGCTCAAATAAACTTAAGACAAATCAAATAAGCTAAGCTAACTCTAAATAAGCAAATTCAAAAAGCAATTAAGCTAAATTAAGCAAGGAAACTCAGCAGTACTAACAACAGTACTAACAGTTTCAACTAACAGTACTAACTTTGAGTTAGTACTGCTAGCTTTAAGTTAGTACTGCTAGCCTTAAGTTAGTACTGCTAGCTCACTAAAACACAATGAAACGAGAAATAAGCAAATAAACCAAAACAGATGTTTACCTAACCCTAATAAGCACTTCAGGAGTAAGAATAAGCAACTAGAATAAACTAGAATGGCAAATGAGCTAAAAAAAAGCTATAATCCTTTTTTAGTCTAAGTCCCTCAAAAGTGCTGATTTTAAAAAAGTCCGGTTTTAGCCATAACGCAAAACACGAAGTTGTTTCACAACATGTTTTTTAAGCAACTGTAATAAAGACACCTGCAAAATTAAAGCCACTTTATAAGCTCCAAAAAGCCAAATAAGCTGTTGATTGCAGAAAGTTGCTTAAACTTTTGGTTTTTCGCTCAAATTCAAAAAGGAGAGATGTTTTGGAAAGCTTATATGTTGCTTAATCTGATTCCAAAAAGCTTTTTCAACCAAACACAACTTAACTTAACTCAATTTGCATCAAAAAGTAGTAAACTCTAAAATTTTCCTAAATAAGCCAAAATAAAAATAAGCTAAAATCACCAATAAGCCAAACTGAAAAGTGGGCTTTTGGAATAACTCCACTAATGAGTCCTTATTAACCCCACCTATTCACTTTTTAAATAAGCCCACTGAAATAAGCACAATAAGCACAAATGCTACACTACTATATTTTGATTTTAATGAAAATAAGCAACTTTTTAGACCGAAACTAAGCTACAGAAATAAGCGCAAACTTTAAAACAAACCTCAAACAGATTAAGGTTCACCCTCCAATGGAGTTTATGTACAAAAAAATCATAACCGAAAACCTAATCTAACTCTCCTAAAAGGGAGAACAAAATGGTGAACTACCGTACTAACTTGGAGTTTGTACGCTACATAGCTTTAAAAGTTAGTACCGCTAGTTAAAAGTTAGTACCGCTAGTTCTAAAAACCTCTTAAAGTTTTCAAAAGTCATTTTATTCAAGCTGATTTGATCCTAATTGTTAAAAACAGATTATCAAATGACAACATAAGGCACTTATAAGCATATTTCACTTAAGAATAAGCACTTGAATAAGCCAAATCATTCTAACAGTATTAACTTATATCTAACAGTTTTATCAAATGAACTAACAGTACTAACTAAGAAAGTGATACAAACTATTTTTAAACTAACAACTAAGCAAGATAAGCACTAAACATACTGATAAAGCACAAATAAGTAAACATAAGTAACAAATAAGCATTAATAAGCAGTTCTATAGTAAGGAAGAAAAACAAGAAAAAGAGAGACTTACAACACCCTTGCTCAAAACAGGGCTAAACCAAGAATCTACAAGCTCTAGCTTGTATAAAACAAGCTAGTAGTGTCCATAAGCCCATCCAGAACTTTAGAACGTGCTTATATCCATAAAATAAGCTGTGGTGTGTTTGAGGTGATTTTTTGCAATTTTCTCTTACTACTTACCTATTTTTTGGTTAACTTTAATTAAATGCATTTATAAACGAAGCTGTGTTGAGAGCTTTTTTGAACACAAAAACATAAAATTCAGGGAACCTTCAACACTTGGAATTGTAAACTTGACTTAAAACCACACATTTGCATTAAAAACATGAAAAATGATACAAACTGAAATAGAAAAGCTGTAAATGAACTTAAAAAAAACCTGAAAATAAGCTAAGATATTCTAAGATTAAAAACAAAAAAAAACTAACTACCTACTTGGGTTACAATTGCCCTATTTATACTAAAACGAACTAAGGTCTTGGTTTCTTGGACTCTCTTCTCTTCTTTCTTCTGTGTTTCTTTGTAGAGACAAAAACCAAGTGTGTTTATTGTGTGAGGTGATTCTAAAACAAATCCCAGCCTTCAATTTCTCTTGTGCTTCTTTGGAGTCAATCATAGCTATCCGAAAATACTTGGAATGGGAGAAGGGATTGCCAACATGGCACTTATATAGCTGGGGGGGGGGGTTGATAGAGGAGTGGTTGAAATAATTTATCTAGGGAGTTGAGTGTTTGTCAGGGATAAGAAGTATGGGATGACATCCCAAGTTAGTACCCTGGGATTTTATTATTGGGCGGGAAAAGATGAAGATTTGTAGGTGGCAAGCTTTGGGGCCCCTCACTTCTTATAAACATCATTGCACAACTTTGCCCGGTTGCAATTTCACAACCCTTGCTTTTCAACTCTTGTAAATAACAACTTGAGGTTTGGCAGTTTTAGTCCCTCAAGTTGTATTTTCTTCAATTGGTTTTACCAACATTTTCAAATATCTAATCCTATCTATTTTGTTTTTTTCATAATCTATATGCACATATGTTTACAACTTACATTTTAATAGTTATAGCATTACATCACATTCTTTTATATATTGTTTCATAGCGAAATTCCTTTTATTTTGTGGGTATTACAACACCATTGTCTTATTAGACACTATTGACGTATGTAGTATGATGGGCCTGATCCGACAAGGCACATGCTGAAGGGTACTTAAGTCCTTCATACGACATTGATGTACACAAGTTAAAGTATAACATCATTGAATATATGCCAACAATACTATACTGGGGGGACATGTCGACATATATGGTCTAATATACCAGATCCGTCTAATGGACTAATAGGCATTAGGGCGTGCCGACGTACTATTACCCGACATATATATATGCTATGAACTAATGGATTATAAAGGTATGCTACACATTATTACCTAACAGGCATTCACACAGGTTTGGATATAAATAGAAGGAGCCTCCCTCCTCATTTAGGATTCCCTCACCTCACATATCAATATACGACATATATTTAAGTAAAATCTTCTATCTATTAGATGCTGACTTGATCGTCGGAGGATGGTTTACGGGGCTTCAGCCTCGGTACTCCTTCTAACGGGTTCTCTCTTTATTGACAACGTCTATTCTAGACTCGGGACGACGACACGTGACTCAGAAGAGTTCTCAAGATCGACCTGACAGAAATATGCTTTGACAAATTGGCGCCATCCGTGGGACCCGTTATTCAATCTACTAGAGCTAAGAATGACGGGTTTCATCTCCATTTCGCTTCTTCCAAGTCCTTCATTATCCATTTGAAATCTCTGTAGGTTCGTTTGGATATTGTCTCGATCTCAGATCTTATTCGGAAATGGAGGCAAGATATGGTTTAGTTTTCTCTCAAAACGGGGAGAAAAATGGTATTTAGTTTGGGGTTCGAATCAAGGTTCATGAGCTCTCTACATGTTATCCTCAGCTCCTCGACTTTAAATGGGTTGAATCTGCATTGTGTCCTTATTCGGTCTCTAAAAATCAGATATATTCACATTTCGTATCAACCTCGCTTCTGTAAGTACCTGACCTCCTATTTTTGATTGCCATGAGAAGATAAAGTGACACATGCTAATAGTGGTGGGTACTACTCTCAAGCATGAGTTAAATTTAATTTATATGCTCATGTGTCCTAAAAAATTAACTTGAAATCATGCATGTATTCATGGCTTTATGCTAAAAAGACATCACTGATTTGATTATGTAAACATTTACAATTATGTATCTAAACACTGTAAGCATGATAAATTGATAGATTTATGTATATATGTTTCATGCACAAACTCTTTGCATATATGTATGTATGTTGTATATTGATCAAAATTCTTAATACAATGCTATGCTCATATTCACATGCTAAGAGCACTAGGTACCCCTGATACCGTTAAGTTAATGTTATGGGAAAAGTGTTGCCACATCAACACTTTTTTTCATAACACTATAATACCCCATAACACCAAAAGCATCCCTTCCTGCATAACATCACATTTCTGGGACCGTCAAGTGTTGGAAATTGTTATCTAATAACAAATAATATTACACATAATATTCTACGAGCTACGCAGCGGATCGATTCATATAGCATAAATAATTAACATATAAAACATAAATAAGGTAACATACTGTCTCTTTTAAATTTCCCAACAGCCCACTTTATTTAATGTTTTCCTCAAAAACCTATTTTTCCGATTTATGGTAAAAATGTCTCTCATTATTGACTTTTAGGCTTAGCGATTGCCAACGTTATAGTAAAATCTCATTTCGGACAACTTTCGTGTTTTATACTTTGGCCGATTCGGACCCGAAGGGCTCCGAATCGCCCGTTTTAGCTGCTGATCTGATCGTTGCATTTTCCCAACTTCGCCAATAAAATGTTTTCAAGTTTGTATGGTCACAACTTTGGCCCCCCGTTTAAGTCCGATTTTAAAGTGTGATATATGAAAAATTATCTATTCGAAACGAGCTCTTCGAAAACTACTTTCACGCCTAATGAAAACATTTTTAAGTCGCTCGAACCCTCAAAACAAAATCGGGACAGCAACTATAGTTTGCCGAAAAGTGACCAAAAATCAACCCAAATCGCATATTAGTGCCTAGTCTAGTTCAACCTTCATTTACCAACAATCCACCACAAAACTAACCTTAAACCAACCTAATCTCTATTGTTGCAACTCTCTCCACTCTCAATCTCACCAAGAACATATTATAAACATAACATAAACTTTTGTCATAAGATTTCCAACATATTTTAAGATGAACAAAAATAAATTGTAGTTTCTTTTGTAAAAATATCACAAACACATGGATCTTTAATAATAACAATAGATCTAACACAAGAATCATAACATCATCAAAATAATACAAGATGGGTCAAGAAATACTCACAAGAAAGCAAGCAAAAGATGAACACACAAGATCTTGCAAAACCCACTTATAAACTTGAAACCCTAGTTTTATGATTCTTGAAAACTCTTGAAAAATAACCAAACAACACTTGGATCTACCTTAGATATAACTAGGAATGTGTTTAGAACACTTGGATCTTTTTTTTTTTTTTTTTTTTTTTTTTTTTTTTTTTTTTTAAAGAATCAAAAGATATGATGAGCTTGTGTGGGTGGGTTGTGCGTGAGATGGGACGCTAGGAGGAGGGAGTTGTGTGTTTTTGTTGGTGACTAGAATGATGAGAAACCCTAAGTTGAAGTATGGCATTGTATATATAGTGGGAGAGTTAGGGTTTTAAGTGGATTTGGACTAGCAAGTGACCAACACACACCAAGAGTGTGTGTGTTGATGGTTCGGCAAAGGCAAGACCACAAGAACCAAATGGTGCAATTTTTCTAGTCAAGGTTCAAGTGATTTAGACATGGTTCCAAGTTTACTAATCAAATGTGTAAGAATGGTGTAAGCATTGTGTAAGCAACATGTGAAGTGTAAGACTAGAGAAGGGTGCATGAGGGTGACTTACTCATGTGTCACTTTCATGCACATGCATGTAGATTTCAAAATAAGATGCCTTTTCTTTAATTTAGAGTCCAAAGTAATATGGTTGTTGATGTTGTGGCGTCACATTTTGCTAGGGAAATAAGGTGAACGAACTTTTTAAGGTTTAGGTATAATTTTATCGATAACTTGTGTTTACCGAAAGAATTTTGAGTTTACGGGGTTAGTTTGGTCAAAAAACGCGAAAAACGCATTTAAAGGATAAACCTAAAAATTAATATCGGGAGTGATTAAAAATCACGAAACACTCAGGAAAGTTTATATAACCCATATAATGCTTAAAATAATTTATAACCGATGCCGGAACGCGTCCGGTGACGTTTCTCAGATTTTACGCAGTCTAATTCCTCGGTAAATTGCCAATTTTAAACGTAACGACTAAAATTTAAAGTAGATGACCGGAGTGGGTCGGAATACTAACCGGGAATTTACGGGGTGTGACAAAGAGTCCTTTTGTTCAACTGACTATGTTTAAATCTACCTGTATGTTTAAGATAGGTCATCATCAGACTTCTCAGTTGAGTTCTTGTTAGAGGTTTGTTCCTGATAGCAGCAGCTTGTCTTTGATGTTGCTTTTTCTCACTTTCAAAGATTTCTGCTAATTGCTTTGCTCTCTTCATCACAGTGTACTTCTCCTGTTCTTTATGAGTCAATCTGACTGCTAGTTCATGATCATCATCTATTCTTGCTTGAACTTCATCATATAAGTTTGCAATGTAATCCATAGATGCTTGTTCTTCTCTCTGTCTTTCCTTTTCCACCTCTGCTTGCAACTTTACTTCTAACTGTCTGGCAACCTCTGCATCTCTAGCAACCTGAGCAGCATCAAAATCACTTCTAGTCATCTTCTTTGCAGGCTCAGGTTCTTCTAAAACACCTTTTCCTTTGTCTTTTGGATCAATGGATGGAAGTGGTTTGAGTGTTGTTATTGATCTCTAGGGCTTGAAGATCTTCAAATCATTAAATGCCACTCTTGTTCCTTGATTTCATATTCTTTCACTTTATCAAAGTTGAGCCATTGTAATATCTTCTCATCAAATACTACTTGTTGTTTGTAGGCGGAGTTCTAGGCCTCAACAACACTAAACTTTCAGGATAGCCTGTACTCAATAGTTACACCTGCAGTATACTAACTGGTGATTAGCGTAGGAACTTTGGCCTAGCCAGTACTAACTGTGCTAACTCCCTTTTCACCACTTCCCTTATCCTTGACAATTTCTTCAGTATCAGCATCCAAATTAAGTTCCTCAGTCTCATTGCTTCGCCTCCCCTATTTCACGGCTTCCTCTGTTTCCATGTAGTCCATGCCATGAGCTAAATCAGCATCAAGATCATCAAAAGCATCCAAAGTTGGTCATGGGTTGGCATTTTTCCTACCTGTTGGATACAGACTCCTTCTTACCCAAACTTTTTATCCTTGACAACCTAGACATACTCCTTAACCATGCTTTGTGGTCTGAGATGCGGGGCTTACACTTCTTTTCCAGCTTCTTGATTCTAGTCTCCAATTTAAGAATCTCTGCAGCTTGAGCATCCTTGGAAGTCTCCAAAGCAAGAACCTTGTTTGACAAGTTAGTGCAAAGAACAAGTAACTCATCTAGGTTCAAGCCACCCTCAACTCTGTCAGATGTGTGACCACCTGAAAGAGGACTATCATGGGGTATCTAAACATGATCCCCTTGACTTCCACCAGTGCCCTCTAAGTTTACCCTAGGGTCTTGGGTAGTGTCAGGTCTATATGATGATTCAGTCACAGAGGGTTGGTCTCCTGTACTAGGTTGAGTAGGAGAAGGTGTTAGTTGGGGTTTAGTTGGTTGTTCTGAACCTTCACCCTCATCTACTATTGCTTGAGCCAACATATTAGGAAATAAAGGTGTAACATGGCCTGAAAAGTGGAGTCCTTGCTTTGCCATATTAGTGAAAACCTTTTTGGTAAGGACTATATTTTATAAATATTTTACGTGTATAAAACTTACAATCAGTTGGTTATTTAAAAACACTTGAACAAATCTTGGATACATTAAGAATTGCTTCTTAGCATCCAAGTTCCTAATCATACCCTCAAAAATCATTTTAGAAAAATTAATTTTTCTATTTGTAGCTAAGCAAATCAGTGCAGATGAGATATTTGTGGGAAATTGATCCCAAGAAATACTCTTTGAACTAAGGCAGTGAATTAGGGTATGAATTAGGTACTTACATTGTGGGGAGAAGAGAGCTTTTTGAAAAGTAAGAATTGTAAGATCTCCCTCATACCCCCATCAATTAAAGGTTTTCATAAACTTCTTGATTTGTGAGACAATCAATTCCATCCACATCATTAAATAGAAGATCTCGTCTAATAGATGCTTCAGAAAGTGATACAGTCTTGCCAGCAACTTTAGCTTTAATGTAACTAACATCATTGACTGTTTTGGAAGTAGCAGTGTTCCAAAACTGTTCAATAAGAGAAGTACAGACAATAGGACTTATAGTGAGAGAGTAGTAAATCGAGCTTCATGTAAGGAAGTCCACTATCTCATGGAATTGAGCATTCCGTTCGGTTTTCTCCAAACAAGCAACCATATTATGCTTAGGGCAAGATACAAGAGCAGCCATAGAGGTGTAATTGATGATCGTCGGTGATTAGAGGGATTAGGGTTTGTGATATGAGAGCGTGGGAGAGAGATTAGGTGAGTAAATTGTGTGTTTGAGAATGGTTTATATAGGTTTCAAGTAAACCCAGTGGCGAAGAAACCGTAATTTTACACTTTGCATCCCAATCTCCCCTATTTCTAATGGTAACTTAACAGTACTAAGGTTTGTCTGGCAGTACTAAGTTTTGTCCTGGCAGTACTAAGTTTTGTCCTGGAAGTACTAACTTTTTGCCTACCAGTATTAACCAAAACGGGCAGCACTAACTAACTTAGTACGATATGTAGCTCTCAATCCTCATCCCAAAGAACATAATGAACCTCAACATCATTTTCCAAACTATACAACAAATCAACCTGCCATTTTGCCTCCCCTAAACTAATGCAGCTATAGGTTGATCATTCCAATGTTAACAATTAAGAAATTGAATCTGCTAACATCAAAAGCTTTGGTTAAAAGATTAGTCACATTATCAGCAGTGTTAATCTTAAACACCTGGATAAGATTTTTCTCATAAGCATCCCTAATGAAGTGGTGCCTAATCTTAATATGTTTTGTTTTGGAGTGAAATACTGGATTCTTTACAATGCAGATTGTGCTTTCATTATCAATGTAGATCTTTGTGTTCATAAAATTGAACCCATAGTCTAACATTTGATTCTGAATCCACAATACTTGCCCCACAGCTGTTGGCAGCAGCAACATACTCTGCCTCTGTAGTAGAAGTAGCCATAATTGTTTGTTTCTTGCACTGCCATAAGATAAGTTTCCTACAAAGAAATTGACAACCTCCTGTTGTGGATTTCCTGTCAAGATTTGCTCTAGCATAATCATGGTCAGAATAGGCTTCCAGGTCAAATGATGACACTCTAGGATACCAAAGGCCCAGTTTGGGTTTGCCTTTGAGGTACCTAAAGATCCTCTTCACAGCATGAAGATGTGAGGTTTTTGGAGTTACCTGAAACCTAGAACAAGCACAGACTGCATACATAATATCAGGCCTAGAAGCAGTCAAGTACATTAAAGAGCCAATCATGGATCTATAAAGATGTACATCCACATCAGCAGCTTCTTCATCCTTGTTCAAGGGCTTCTGGGTTTCAATTGGAGTACTGGCAGACTTTACATTAGCAAAATCAAACTTCTTCAGGATCTCTGCAACATACTTATCCTGACTTATGAAAATACCATCTTCTTTCTGCTAGACCTGTAATCTAAGAAAGAAGGTGAGCTCTCCCATAGAACTCATCTGGAATCTGGTCTTTATTAATGCCTCGAATTCATCACACTAAGACTTCTTTGTAGAACCAAAAATAATATCATCTACATAAACCTACACTAACATGATATCATTCCTGTCTTTCTTGATGAAAAGAGTCTTGTCAATGGTTCCTCTTCTGTATCCACTCTTTAACAAAAAAGTAGATAAAGTAGCATACCAGGCTCTTGGAGCTTGGTGTAAACCATACAGAGCTTTTACAACTTTATAGACCTTTTTAGGGAACTTAGGATCTACAAAACCTGGAGGTTGAGACACATACACCTCCTCATCAATTGTGACTTACAAGAAGGCACTCTTCACATCCATCTGATAAACATTGAATCCCATAAAAGAAGCAAAGGCCAAAAAGATCCTGATGGATTCAATCCTAGCCACAGGAGTAAAAACCTCATCATAGTCTATCTTTTCCTCTTGTCTATATCCGTGGGCAACCAACCTTGCCTTATTTCTAACTACAACACCTCTTTCATCCTTCTTATTCCTATAAACCCATTGTATCCTAATTGCCTTCTTCCCAAAAGGAAAGTCAACCAGAATCTAAACTTTCTGAATCTTGAATTGCAGCAGCTGTTCCTGCATAGCATCAACCCAACTTTCATCTTCAAGAGCTTGAGATATCTTCTAAGGTTCAATCTGAGAAAGGAAGCAAGCAAACAAACAATGCTGGAAATACTTATGATTATTTCTTCTCTGCTTTTTAATATAGCTAACAAATGCATTAGCTCTAGAACTTTTGTTCACTTTGCTCCTTGTCTGAACTGTTGAGGTTGGATCTCTAAGAGTTTGAGTTGTAGGATGAATGGAGTGTATCCTTGATGTGGCAATAGGACTAACATTCATAGTGGTTTCTAAATTAGAGAAGTCAGCCACTGCACCCTCATCATCATAAGATGCATTGGTAAAAACCCCCATCACTTAGATTGTAAAAAATCTCCTCAAGAGCAGGTATTTGAGAATCATCTTGGTCATTGTTAGTTAGATCAGGTCCACCAGCACTAAAAACTCTTAAAGGACTGGCAATACTAATTGGTGTGCTAACAGTATTAACTGTGTTAGTACTGGTAGCTCTAGCAGCTCCTACTTAAAGAAGCAAATCCTCAGAACATTAAGCAAACTCCTTTCTAAAAGCTTCAGCTGCATCATTAGCCTCCTTTTCTTGTCTTTTAAGCCTTTCAAGCTCCTCCAAAAATGCTTGATCTTCCTGATCTTTTGGCTCCTCATTTGTCTTTGGACCAGTATCCCTATTAGGCTTTTCATCTCCATTCTTTGCTTCTAAGCTCTTGACTGTTGAAGTATAAGAAGACCATAATGGCAGTACAAAGTATTCTTGAGCAGGTTCAGCTTCTATTTCAGAGTTTCCTGCATCAATATTATCTTATGTACCTGCACTATGATTAGCTTCTTTTGGACCTACAGTTTTGTTAGCTTTATTCTCTGCGGTAACAGGCTGATAGTTCATTGAATCAGTTAAATAATCAAGATCAAACAGCCAATTGGGTCCTTTCCTTGCAACGTTAGGTTTATTTTCTAAAAAGTTTATATGCAGGTTTTCTTCAATCCTCTTGGTTTCTAAATTATATACCCTAAAATCCTTGCTATTTAGAGAATACCCAACTAAAAACCCTTCATCAGACTTTTCTTCAAACTTGCCTAGGTGGTCAATGGTATTCAAGATGGTCACATGGCACCCAAAAGGTCTTATATAGCTTATGATTGGTATTTTACCAGTTATAAGTTCATAAGGTGTCTTGTTTTGAGGCTTGGTCACTAACACCCTATTAAGGACATAGCAAGCAGTACTAACTGCTTCAGCCCAAAAAGTGTTAGGTAAAAATGAATCTGCTAGCATTGTTCTAGCAGCCTCAATTAGGGTCCTGTTCTTCCTCTCAGCAACTCCATTTTGTTGTGGAGTTCTGGCATTACTGTATTCCCTCTTGATCCCTTTTGACCCACAGAATTCAATAATGTCCCTGTTCTTGAATTCTGTACCATTATCACATCTAATAGTTTTAACCTTTTGATTTAATTGGTTCTCAATTTGTCTTATAAAGTCCTTAAGGATTCCACTAGTTTCATCCTTAGTTCTTAAAAAGAACACCCAACTAAACCTGCTAAAATCATCAGTGATAACAAGGCAATAAGTCTTATGGTTTATGCTCCTTACAGATGTGGGTCCAAATAAGTCCATATGTAAAAGCTGTAAGGGCTGACTAATAGAGCTCACTACTTTGGCCTTACAGGAGGCCTTGTGTTGCTTTCCTTTCTGACAAGCAACACAGGTGTGGTCATTTTGAAAAATCTTTGAAGGTAAACCTCTTACAAGGTTTCCCTTCACAAGTTTGTTTAAGTTTTTAAAGTTAACATGACCCAACCTCCTATGCCATTTGTTAGATTCATCAACTGTGGCCTTTGCAATCAAACAAGCTAAACCTCCAGTAGGAACAATGTTCTCTAGGTTGAAACTATACATATTGTTTTGTCTGGGGACTCTAAGTAATACTTGATTTTCATCAGGCAACTTAAAGTCAGGAGACAACACAAGACATTCAGAGTCAGTGAAGAGAACTTTGTTCTTCTTGTCACACATTTGTGACACAGAAAAGAGATTAAATTGCTTTAGTTCTTTCACAAAGTACACATCCTCAAAATCTAACTTTCCAGTTATTATTTTACCTTTACCAGTTATTTGACCTTTACTTCCTCCAAAAGCAACAGGGCCACCATTATAGTCTTGATATTCAACAAGGTAGGCTTTGTTTCCAGTCATGTGCCTGGAACATCCACTGTCAACAATTCCTTTGTTCTTTAAAGCTTTTTGTGGATCATCCTGCACATCAAATAAGAGAAATTAGTTTCTCTTAGGGACCCAAGCCATTGCTGACTTGGGTCTGCCTAGTGGATCTTTAGAATTGACATTTTTACTAGAGTTTGATCCACTATTGTATTTGGAGACTTTGTTCCAGTAATGTCTTTTGGATCTCCAATTACAACCTGCTGAGGCCTTAACAGCAGTTTCCCTATTGCCCCCAACAGCACTAACTATTTTATCCCCAGCAGTATTTACTTTATGATTTGCAAAATTTGCTTTTGGTGCTGTTGTTCTATTAGATGGCCTTCTAATAGGTGAATGAGACTTATAAAAGTTATTTCTTGGTCTGATTTCATTTACAATGGGTCTAGCAGTATTAACTTTCCTAGCAGTACTAGTTGCTGCTGCTTGACTAGAAAGATTTTGTCTAGCAGTATTAACTGGAAATATGCCAGTTTTAGTTAGTACTGCTTTTGGAACAAACTTGTTTTGATGATTCAATCTTTGCACATTGTTCCACACTGGTCTATTCTCCCCTTGACCAGTACCCTTACCCTTCTGTTTGTTCAATTCAACCTGTTTAGCCATTCTTTTCTCATGGAAGTCACAATCTCTAATAAGATGGCTAAAGCTACCACATACAAAGCATGCCTTTTTAGTGAAACCATATCCCAAACCTAGCTTTTTGGACATTAAACCATTCCAGTCTCTCTTGTCAGCTTTAGGACTTGGACTACATGTGTTTTGTTCTTTAACAGTTTCCCTAGGAGTTTTTACATGCTTAACAGTATTAACAAAAGCAAAACTAGATTTTTCCTGTTCTTTTGAAGGTTTAATCACATATTCATCATCACTGTCTGACTCATACTCCTCAATGATAGGAAACATACCAAACTTTAAGTTTATAACTAGATAGCTTTAGGTCAATTACAGCTGGTTTTTAGTCACAAAATTCAAGTGTTTCTACACTAGAATTAGATTTATAAGAGGCAGTATCACTGGTTTTAGCATCAGATTCACTAGTTTTAGACTATTTTGGACCATATGTAAACTTTAACTCATCTATTCTAAAATCAGATTTAGAAGGCATGCAGATTCTTGTCATTAGAGGGGGAACTACATGCATTCCTTCAAGTTTTACAAATCTATTATTCACAGGACTGTCTTCTACCTCACTAGACCGACTGTCAAACACACTTTCAAGAACTTCTTTTTCATAACTTAAGACACCTTCATGTATTTGATTTCCATACTCAAGCCCAGATTTGTCCTTAGCACTCATCTGACTATTTAGCAGTTTACTAAGACCTTAGAAAACTTCGAAATTTTCAAGTTTAGTTATAATTCTTCCCTTGTTTTACACTTCTGCTAATAGTTTCTATGATATGTGACAACATTCTTATATCATCTAAATCAATTCATAAACCTAATATTTTCTTCACAAGCTAATTGATTTTGTTGATGACAAACTAATTGAGCTTCTACCTGTTAAAGCTTGAGTACAGCTTAATTTCTATACTAGCATCACCAAGTTGGTCCCTTTGATCATCAATACTTTCTTAACTTAGCATATGATTCCTCACATTCTTTGACAAGATTACCTTCATTGTTTTTTTTTTTTTGGTTTTTTGTGTTTTGAGCCGAATTGTTGTAACCATCAAAGGAAAGTTCCCTCTTGCCATCTTCTGCATGACAGTCCAAATAAACACCATCCCCATCAAGAAGTTCCCAAGCCTAGTTCCTCCTGTTTTCCATGTCTCTTCCCATTGTCTTTTCCTTTATATCCAGTGTTCCCTGCATCTCTCCTTCTGCTTTCTTGATTTCCTTTTGATCTGTACTCTCTAGCAAAGTGCCATGTGTTATGGCAATTGAAGCACTCAACCTTGGTCTTGTCAAAGCCAACTGATTCCTTGGCATCAAACTGCAGCTTTCTCCCTGTATTCTTGTAAGACTTCTTCAATATCATGGAAATCATGGCCACTTGCCATTTCAAATCCATCTCTTCTAGATCAAACTCATCAACCTATTCAAGATCCTCATGATCTAATTGTGGACCACTTGATTGGTTAGCAAAGAAAGAGTACTTGAGTTCATCAGTGTATGATGAAGATCCTTCCTTTTTTGAGTTATGGCCAGAAGAAGTAGAAACACCATAAGTAGTACTAACATCATTAGTACTGCTAGAGCTAGAAGAGACAAAGGCGACATTCTGTGCACTAGTTGATGATCCAGTAGAGCCTTTAACATCAGGCTCAAAGACTCTAAGATTGTTGTAGAGATTATTAAAACTAAGACTGTCCACTCGTGGCTTGGTCCTCATGATCAAGGATACATGGGACCAGGAAGCAGGTAAAGACCTAAGAAACTTCTGATTGGCATCTTCAGTGGAGACACCTGCACCATGAATCTCAAGTTGACTCAGAAGACTCTAAAACATGTCATAACCTTTGTGCAATCCTTCTAAGCTGGATACAGAAAATCTTTCAAATTATTGCTTGAGAATGTATTTCTGCATTTTCTTAGATTCATCATTCCCACCAAATCTGGATTTGATAGCTTACTACATCTCTTTAGCATCAGTCATTTTGTGAAATTTTGCTAAATGATTTTCTGGTATAGACATGAGCAAGGTAGTCCTTGCTTTTCTTTCTCTCTCTAGCCAAAATCTCTTCAGCAGTTTTAGAAGGCAGAACTCTTATTTGTCCATTTGTATCTGTTGAGAATTATACTGGACCCTTTCCCTTTTGTATGACTTCCCATATAGGATATTTTGTATTCCCCAAGTAATGTTCCATTTTCTTTAGAATAGGGAGTTTAATGGTTGACAAAGTGTGAGGGGCTTGTTGTGTTGGTGGAACTGGTGGTGGTGGTGGTGGATTATCATCATGAAATTCATCTTATCCTGCCATTGAATAGATCTGAAAGGTTTATAACAAATCTGTTTTGATTCTTCTTACTCAGAGTTTCTCAACAAGCTCTGATACCACTTGTTGATTGATTCGCGAATTAGTATACACTTAAAATAACACAAATGCAGATCTCAACCAAATGCCCTTGACCAAGGCAAAAAGGTCAAAATCTACAAAAGGATAAAATATATGAGAATCAATGATAAAAAGATTCCGGAAGAGATATTCCCGGGTCGTATGTCCCAACGAGGCTGCAATTGAAAATTATCCTGGTTTGATGAGAAATTGAATGATGGAGAAACTGATGGAAACACTGATATAATTACAACTAAAGTTAATTAAATAAAACTTAATTTAATCTACGGGAAAACAAGCAAAGGAAATGGGGATCTTAAAAACTACGGGAAACAAAATTAGTTATAGGGAAATCCTAAAATTAAATCTAAACTAAAATACGGGGAACAGAAAAAGGTATCGGGAAACCTAAATATTAAAAATTAAGAAAAATAAATGCTAAATTAAATTAAAAATCAAAATTAAATTCTAATTAACTTAACTTGAAAAATAAAGAAAACTAGAACTAAAACGGAGGTCGTTTGAATGTAAAACGAAAAGAAACGGTAAAACGCACCCGGTAAAACGGGTCTAAAACTGAAATTTAAGAAAAATTAAGCCTACACTAAATTTTATATTTTTCCTAGACACTAAATGACAAAAGAAAATTTTGTAAAAAAGAAATATATTTTTTTATTAATTTTTGGATTTTTTATGAATTTTTAAAGATTAAAAACTAATTAAAACTAAGAAAATAGAAAAAGACAAAAAATAAAAGTTATAAAAATTCTGAAAAAATAAAATTAAATAAAGAAAAAGTTTACAATTCTAAAAATATAAAAATGCCCAAATTTTACTGTTTATAATTAAAGTAATTAAACTAATTAAATTTTAAACCTAATTTAATTAATTAAATTAAATAAACTAACTAAAGTTAACTTTGGGGACTAACAGTGAAATGGGATGAGGACTAACAGAGTAACAGGCTAACTAACTATAGGGACTAACAAAGGTAACTATAAAAGAGGAAATTACACAATTGGTCCCTGAGGTGGACCCCGACTAACAATGTGGGTCCAAACAGCTTATTATGCAAAAGTCAAAGAAGCAAAGTTATTAAGGGGCTTGAGGGGAGCATTTTTCATAAAAGGCACATAAGCTGAATCTCAAAGAATAAGCCAGAAGTGTGAGCTTTTGGGGCTGCAAAAGCTAAATAAGCTTTTTAGCTTATTTTTCTTTCTTTTTGGGGTTTAAGCCAACAAATAAGCTAGAAAACTATAGGGGACAGATAATAAGGATAGGGGAGTCCCTAACATAAGCTAAGTTATCTAGATTAACCCTAAAAAAGTAAGCTGTTTTATTGTTTAAGCTATTGTTTACATTTTAATAAGAAAAACAGAAAAAGCGTACTTTAAGCACTAATAAGCTATCTAAAAGAACTAAACAAAGGCAAATAACTTCCTAAACCTAAGAGGCCTACCTATAAGCTATGTTAAAAAGCCAAAAGATCCTATAGCTTAATATAAAATAAGCTAGAAAAGGGGGCTTAGTTTTGGTGCTCAGCACCAGGGGAGGGTAAACAGTGGGCTTAAGGGCATTTTTGGCTTATAAAATAAGCTCATATGAGCTTTTTACTTAAAACCAAATGCAAACAGATTTAAAAGGGATGGAAATGAGCTTAAGCTCATAAGCTTAAAGGCTAAAAAGCTCAATAAGCTGCTGATTTTGGGGCTTAAAAATGGCTATTTTCAAAAACACAAATGCATACATACTCTTTGACTTGTATTGTCAAACCAAAGACAGAACAAAGGCTTGGTTAAAGTGCATAGAAACAACAACAACAAGCACACAACTAGGTGTGCTTAAGCTGCATAAGCAGCTTAAGCCTTTAAGCTCAAGTTGGCTTTTTGAAAATTTGACAGAATCTAAAATAAACCTAAAAACTTATTTTCAAACTGAAATTAGTGATTAAGGTGGCTTAATGAAGCCTACACACTCAGCCAAATTTGGCTGAGTGTTTGTGACCCATACCAATTCCATTATGACCCATTTTAGGTCTAAACCAAACACCCCCTTATTTATATAAAATCGAATTTTTTAACTGATTTTGGTGAAATAAGGCAGAGATAATGGATAACAAGTTGGTTTCACTAACTTTTAACATAAATTCAAACAATTCAAACAGAATTACAAAGGCTTAACTTACACTTAAAATTTTGATAAATGTAGTAACACAAAAACTTTTTAACTTTTATTAAAACTGGAAATAATTCAACATAAACTTACAAAACAAACTGAATACACTTAAACTGCTTAAAAGAAAGACTTGGAATTTAAAATTAAGCTAAAAAAAAACATAAAAAAAAATGGTGTGTGTGCTTCGGCTTGGTCTTGGCTCTTTTATAGCAGTCCAAAGGACTTGGGATGAGTTTGTTGTGAGAGTAGGAAGCAATCCAAGCAATCCTAGCCCTTGGTTTCCTTTCTAGCATTCTCAGCCATGGATGGGGTTTTCGGGGTTGAGTGTTTGTGCCAGGGAGAGAGTTATAGGGGCAGGGTAAGGTGGGAATGAGTAGGGGTGAGCTGGAAAGGTATGTGGGAGAGTGGTATTGCAAGAAAACGTGGGGAAAGGGGTGGTTTGGTTTTGGCGCGAAGGCTGGGTAAGGACGGGTTGGTTGCAGGGTTTAAACGCGAAGATTGGGGAAGAGGCACAAATGGCCCCTCAACTCTCTTTCTCTTGTCACTTTGTTTAAGCCGAGTTTTCAGTTATAACATAGTTTGGAAAGTGACAATAATGGTCCCTCTGTTTTATGAAAAGAAACCAAAGAAGGTTAGGGGTAATTGCAAAACTGGTCCCTGCTGTTTTATAACTAAAAGGATTTTTGGAAAATTGCAATTTCAGCCCTTGTGTTTTATTTTTCTCTTTTTCTTATAAAACAACTTTTAAAACTTGGCATCTTTGGCCCCTTTTCTTTATTTTTTCATTTTTAATTATAAAACAAGTTTTTTAAAATTTACATTTTTGGTCCTTGAGTTTTATAAAAAAGATGTTTTGGGCTATTGGGCTTGTATTGGGCCCAATTGAGTGTGGGCTTGTATTGGGCCCAATTGAGTGTGTCTGGGCCCAATAAGGCTTAGGCTTATGTATTTGGGCTTTTGTTGGGCTTGGGTTTTGTTGTTGGGCTTTTGGGCTTGTATTGGGCCCAATTGAGTGTGTCTGGGCCCAA
>BQNB010001023.1:128867-149062 GCA_026074375.1 Tanacetum coccineum
CGGCCCCCTTAAAATTAAAGGGGCCGCCCATGTAAGTAAGGGGGGCGCCCATTATTCAGACACTCCCTTTTTGTCCTATTAAGGGGAGGTGTTTACTGGACCATTTTTAGCCGTTTTAGGTCCGAAAATTTAAAATTCAAAATGTTTATTTTGAATAAAACATTTCTTTTAAATGTAGAAAATGTTTTGTGATGTTTATAAAAGGTTTATAACATTTTATAAAAGTTTCATTTGATCATAAAATGCATCAAGCATTTGTTTATTCATACATTTAAGTGATGTAATTGTTGAAATGAGAATTTACTACTAAATACTTTTTACGTTTAATTTTACGTTGAACGTTTTTATATTTTGTGATTATCAAAACGTAAAAATGTGAAAAAAATATTATTAATGTTTTTAGGCATTATATTTTATCAACATAATCTTCAGTGGTTAGTTTCACACCACATTTATACCTTCTTAACACACTCACCTTAGTTTTACGATACAAAAAATACTTTTTAGTCCTTTACTCTTTAGTTTGTGTTCTCAAGTTTTTTAAAAAACAACCGGACAGAAGATACTTTTTTTAAGAACAGTCGGGTCAAGCTCTTAAGATACTTTTTAGAACAATCGGACAAAAAAAATTAAGATCCTCTCAAGTTTTTTTAAACATGACAAATCATGTTAGTGTTGTTATAAGTGGGATTTTGAATTTATATTAAATATTCTTTTCTCCTCACAAAAATCTCAACATGATCATCAGGTCTGTCTATTCATCTACCGACACACATACGACATATGCATTCATTCCAGTAATTGACGGCCTTATGTCAAAAATTCTAAGTCTGTAGGGATGAGAAGAATCATAACTCATAAGTAGGGTTTACTAACTCAACTGCGAACTAAACTTGCAAAGAAAATAACCCCTTCACGGAAAAGACCCTAACGTCATTATTCTGTTAGGGTGGAGGGTGTGATGATTGTTTTTCTCTCGTCACATAGCTTCAGATCACACAAAAAAAAAAAAAAAAAAAAAACACTTTCATTTATATTTTTTTTCACCATTCCTTCGATTATTGCATCACATTCTCTCTTTTTCATTAATTTTTTTATTTTTTATCATTTAAAAATATCTACAAAACACAAATACCCACTAACAACACAATAAAATAATGTTTCTTTCTCTTCAAAATCTTGTGGCACTCTAGTCCCGAGCAGGAAAAAATTTTGTTTTCCCTCAGATGTATGGTGTGGTGTTCCTGCACGAAAGTGTAGGAAAAAGAGGTCCCGTATGCTTTTGGTGTGACCACACCCCCCACATAATTAGACAAGTCTTATAATGCACCATGAATAGCTATGGGGTCAATGGCATCGATTGGTTCCGTTTTCGTCAATTGAATTTTACATTCTAAACTTAGACTCTTTGATTTTTCAATCATTTCATATCTCAAAAAATAACTCACAAAATGAATAGATATCAAATGGTTAACAAAAACAACAATTAACACGATTTTTGGAATCGCTAAAGGAAATAATAATTACATTTGAGCATAAGTTTTACAGCAGTAAATGATCTGAAGCATCTAAAAAGCATGTTTTGCCTATACCATGATGCCAAGATATATAAGGGCCCGTTTGGTTTGAGGGTTTCACATTGTATGCATAGAATCACACCTTAAATTAGTCGTTTGGTACATCAAAAGTTGGATTCTATTATAAAATCAATGCAAAAAGCCATTCCACAACAAATTGGTAGGCATGGAGCAAAACCCCTGACACAACTTCCCCATTTAAATTCACAGCCACAAAAAAAAATATATATATTAATCATTTATTCTTTCTTATTATCTTTAAATAATATTTTTTTATTCAGTTAATTTAAAAAATAAATATAATTTCTCTCTCTTATTCTTCCTTTTATACCCACGTCAAATCAAGGTAGTTAAAGGCGAAAGCGACCTCAAAGCGACATGTCTTTCCCTAAAGCGAGAAGCGACAAAAGCAAGCGCTTCAGTTAACTTTTTACCTTTTGTGCATATAATAGTGTCTAGTGTGAAAACAATGATTAAATAAAAACATAATTATCTTAAATCTTCATTTTTAATATAAAAAGACCACAAAAGATAAGTTTATTCAAATACTTAAAGCCTAAACTCTACTATTTTTATTCGGAATAATCGTCTAAGTTCTCATTTTTTATTTCCCCATCGTTTCCGAGATCCACTATATCATCTTCATCTACAAGATCCTCGTTGGATTCATCATAGAGTGTCGTACTTGTACATGTCGTACTTGTAGATGTCGTACTTGTAGATGTCCTACTTGTAGATGCCGATGAATTTCTTCTTGTATAATGCCGCAGCTCATTTACACCACTAGCACTAGCTTGGATGGATGGTGGTAGGGCCGGCGTGAAATAAAGAATGATAAGTGAAAGTATGAAACGTCAGAAGAGAGGATTGTGTGATTAATAAGTGTTAGTATTTATAATATTATACTAAAAGGTTAGTTTTGTAATATTTAACCTAATTTAAAATATTAGGGTCGGCTGTACAACTTCATTAGCTAAAAAATTAAAAACTAGCCGTTATACAAAAAAGCGAGCGCTTTTCTATCGCTTTTCGGTCGCCTGACAACGCTTTTTCTCGCTCTAGTAAAACGCCTCGCTTCTTTGGAATCAAAGCGCTGTACGGCGCTTCGCTTCGCTTCTTCGCTTAAGTGCTCGCTTTTCTCGCTTTTGACTACATTGCGTCAAATCCAAATCCTAAACCGAATCCAAATCCATCTACAAACCAAACGGGCCCTAAATTAGATGACGTCGTATATCAGTCATTGCCTAATCATTATAAAGGTGAAGCTATTAAAATAATTAATTAATTAATTATACATGACAAATATTGGCTTTATTCTAGTTTTGTACTACTAACCTATGTTTCCCTAGCTAATAAAACCATCATTCCTACAAAGATGCCGAAAGAGCACTAGCGCCCAGGAATAAGTGGTTTTGGACCAAGTACTGTAAATACAACATTTAACATCTTTCTTGACACTTGCTTCTCCAAAATAGCTTGTTACGAACAAAGAACATAAGCATATATACCTTTAAGAAGATGCGCTATTCGACTGGGAATCACCACTCGGTGAAGTACTCTGTACTTGGGAGCTCAATTTTGAGGATAACTCGGTGAAAAAAACAACATGCTCCTTGTTATCAACAAAATTCTTGACAGATTGTGGAATTGGAGGCATGTTCACATCCGAAACTCCTTCAAGAATCTGTTCCACAAGACTCATTGAAGGCCTACTGTCTTCTTCATCTTGAATACACCAGTATGCAACTTTGAGAACTTTAGTAACTTCTTCAATGCTTGCATCACGGTTTAACCTACTATCTAACAGGCTAAGGATATCACCTCCCATGATAAGAATGTTAGCCGCCGAACTAGGAAAGAATGTATAATTCGAATCTTCAGATTGCTCTGCATTTCTCTTACCAGTTACTAATTCAAAAAGCATCATTCCGAAGCTAAAAACATCTGCTTTGGCTGTGATAGCCACCCCTGATAACCATTCTGGTGCTAGATACCCTCTTGTCCCTCTCATAGTTGTCAAAACCCGACTGAAGTCTCGACCTACAAGCTTTGCAAGGCCAAAATCTGCAATTTTTGGGTGGAAATCAGCATCTAAGAGAATGTTTTCTGGTTTTATGTCACAGTGAATTATACAATCTCTGCACTTCTCATGAAGATAAACCAACCCTCTGGCAATTCCAAGTGCAATCTGATACCTAGTTTTCCAATTTAGAACATTATCTTGTTTTTCATGGAAAAGGTGTGAATGTAGAGAACCATTTGGCAAGTAATCATACACCAGTAACTTGCTGTCACCTTCTGCGCAGAACCCACGAAGACGTACAAGATGAATGTGTTGGATGGTCCCAACTGTGCTGACTTCACTCCTGAACTGCTTCTCTCCTTGGCTGATACCTTCAAGTTTTTTCACCGCCACGATGGATGAATCACGCAGTACTCCTTTATATACTGAACCAAAACCACCACCTCCCAGTTTGACTGAGAAATTATTTGTTGCTGCTCGTAGATCTTAGTAAACAAACGCCACCAACGATCCCTCCATTTTTTGTTTTCCCAACCAATACCCTCTTTTTACTGTATATTATAAGCAGAATTAGACCCAATAATAAAAAGAGACCTACAACGGACCCAGCAACAGTACCCACAGGAAAACAGTTTTTCTTTCTATAAATCGGGAGGTCTTTAGAAGCAACTTTGATGTAGATTGTTTTCCCATTAGCATCGTCTTCTGTAAGATCTAAAAGCTCTCCATTCCACAATGAACACTTGTTATCGGCAAAATGCAACTCCGTTTTTCTAACACACCCACCAGAGAAATCACTCTGGTTCCAATCACTTTCTGATCTAGGCTTGAAACCAGTCAAACAATTACAGAATGGCAATCCAGTCTGACTGCAAGCACCGAAAGCGCCACATAAAGCATACACCTCGCACTGTGTTCTAGGTTGAGACCAAAACAAATTCCACTGCCTCGTACTTTCCATCCATGTTTGTTGTTGAAGTTGACCAGAAACATCAATAAACATTCTTGATATGATGGAAGGATTATACACAGAATAAGTGAAGTAACTCTCATTCTCATTTGAAATAAAGCTAAAATTATAAATGTAATTCAGCCTCATTTCCGGTACTAAACTAAATATCTGTCCATTCCAAGCCCCGCTTGTCCAATATCGATGGGAGCCATTCCACCTGCTTATATACGCTTTACCAGTCGGGTCAGGCTCTAAAGAAAAGAGTCCTACATCAGGATTTTCTTCACTTTTCCATGATGTAAGAAGCTGCTTCTTTTTCGTTCTAAAATTATAAGCAAGTTTAGCACCAGGCAACCAAGTATTAACTGGGTGGTCAAAACTTTGCCAAACTGGTTCAACTGAATTTGACCCGTCTGTCAAAACTAGGTTACCATCGTCATGAATAACAGCAATCACAGAATTCAGATTGGTGGTGGTGACATTTGTGGACCAAATCTGTAACTTAAACTCATTTAAGAGAACTAAGTTACCATCTACAATTTTTAGTTCAGAATTGAGTCTATCAGAGACGGGTATTTCTCTGTTTGCTACCCAGACTATGGTAGGAGGATTAGAAGCAACCTTTTTATACCAAATGCCTACATAATAGTTGGAAGAGTTGCCTGCTTTAAAGAAGCCAAGCACAAAATTATCATGTTTGGATGTGATTGTTTGGTCTCCAGATAGAGAATGATTTGCAGATATTGTGTCAGCTGCAGATGTGAAACAAATGGCCATAGAGAAACAAAGGAGGAGCATAAACGCCATTAAACAGTTTACTTTTTGCCAAGCGTGTGAGTGATATGAAAGAGGACAGTAAATTGATAGAGAAAGAGGCACAAAGAGATGGCTCATATCGGATGCAGACACATATTGCCAGTATTGGATTTTATAGAACCTATATTCAAACCCTCTGTACATGTCACTCATGGTGGATGTCAGTAACCACAAAAAACAGTACTCTAACTTGCAAAACCTGCTGGAAATGATTAAAATGAAAGTCAGTCGTAACCCGTAGAATAATTTATTGGTCCACCCCCTTCCACTACATAATATTTTCTACATGGTGGGGCTCCAAAATAATACTGTTTTCTCCATTAAGTCCAATCAAAATTCTGCCAGAGACTTTACGAGTCAAACTGTTTAGTTAGCGATTTATCATCAGAATAATCTTCAGTGGTTAGTTTCACACCACATTTATACCTCCTTAACACACTCACCCTAGTTTTACGACACAAAAGATACTTTTTAATCCTTTTACTCTTTAGTTTGTCTTCAGTAAACTATTGCAGGCAAGATCAGACTTGCATTTACCTTCTACACTTTTTCTCTCTTCCTCAATCACTGAATTCTGATATAAACTCGAAGATCCAATAATGTTGCGAAGATGGTAACGAGGATCAATATAAGACGATGATGAAGACACAATACCATTAATGTTGCTTGGGCATAGAAACTTAACAAACTCCAATATCTCTGGGAAACACGAGTGGTCTGAATATGGAACTGTAGAGATGTATTGATGGTGTTTTTCAATATTATTTGTATATCTATATCGCATATTCATATGATGGTCGATGCTTATTGATGGCGTACCCTCTTAGCAGTTCGATGGTAGCTCCCTTCGAACTCTCTCGAATATTATGCTTCGAAAGACTAAGTCAACCCAGTGGCGGATCTTGGATTTTAAACCATGTGTGGCACGATTGTTAGTTCACCTTGTTTTAGTTCTTAGCGTCAGATGTACATTAACTTGGTTAAACTAATTGTTTTTTTGCCGTTTTAGTTCGCGAATTCTTGTTATTCAGGATTGATTCAGCTTGGTGTGTACGTGACCGTCAATAATTGAAAATTTGAAATAATCAAAAAATTAAAATTATCTATAAAGAAATGGTGTGACGTTAAGTTAGTCATTATATTGTTTTTTTTTTTGGTAAAAAAGTGAATTATATTACCAACGAGATGATTACAACTTATTAACAGGCTTTGACAGACCCAAAACCTTTTTATACAATTCACAAACCTCAGATACAGTAAAAGAGAGCAATAATGTAAGTCTTGCAGAATGCATATGGAATGTGAAATTTGCTAGAAGATCACTAAAATGATAGTGTTTGGTAATGAAACCAGAACAATATTGAGTCATACTCAATACTGGTATTTTAAATGCCGAAAGGGGTGTTTGGAAGAATGAAGATCTCCATGAAGAATGATGTGATGGTCAAGAAATTGCTTGTGAGGATTCTTCAAAATGTAATGAAGATGCTGGATATGGCTTGGATATCATGTAGAATCTCCTCACTAGTAAAAGCAGATGGCCTTGTATCTTGACATTGAGTACCTTTCTTAGTTTAATCCTACTGGGTCATGACATATGAACAGTGTGCTGTGTAACTAAGCCAAAGCTATGCTCAATGTCATAAAGTAGGTTTAGGCCAGCTTGGTGATGCCTTAGCTGTTGGTCTGAGTTGTTGGACAACAGCTGGGGAAATGTAGTCAAGTGGGATTGTATCCCTGAGCAACTCCTAAACCTCTATGTGATGCCAGTAATGGAAATGTAGCATGTGGTGGTGGATCTCAGTGAGAACAGGAGTTTTACTCTATCTCTTGTGATGCCTCCCATAAGAGCCCTTATGTTTATAGATGTGATCCGTATTCATAAGGTGTGTGTTTGTGGGGGGAAATGTAGCAAGGGATAGTGGTTTCTCCATGGTAGCCTAGATGTTACTCAAGGTTTCATTGACCTTAAGTAAATCTAGTTGAAGAGATGAATTTGGAAGAGTAATGTCTTTTCTGCATTCTGTATTTGTATGTCATTATATTGTTCGATAATACTACATACTGATTTTGTTACTTTATAAGTGTTTAGATAAAACAAATCCAAGACCCAAAACTACCCCTTTAGCAATGTATATGCAGTCACATGACTTGAAATTAATATACAAAAGCCGAAACAACAAGAGGACTAAATCCTCAAAAGATGAAAAGAATATGGCTAGCGATTTGTACACTTAAATTTTTGATTGGGACACTTACTGTATAAGCAGTTAAAGCACACTGTACAAGCATATAATGCACAGAAAAAAGTGTCCCATTAAAAAATTGAGTGTGCAAATCAGTTCCCTCATCATCTTCTTTCTCATATCTTTCACTTTTTTTTTTCAAAACTCAACAGACAACAATCATCTTCTTCCTCATCTTTTTCTCTTTATTTTTCTTCAAAACTCAACAGACATCAATCATGTTTTTCCTCATGATTTTTTGCTCATTTCGTGCTTCTCTAAATCCCAAATACGTATAGCACTTTCAGGAGATTTTCAAGAAAATATACATTTCGTCAGCTAAAACCATGTGTGGCACGTGCAACACGTGGCTCACGCATAGATCTGCCTTGGGTCAACCTCTTAAAATGCATAAAACCATTTGCAAACAATGGTTACCGGTCACGAAATTCGCCAATTGAAGCTTCACACCCTCGGGGTGTGTCCTTCGAAGATACTAGGACGGATGGACATCTTGACTTGGTCCTACCCACGTCCACCATTCAACCTCAGTTTTCCCGCCAAAGAAGAGAACGTGGGTTACTAAGCCAAGCGATTACCAGAAATCATGGGGGTGTCAGAAATTCGTGCATAAGCTCGCCAAACCTTATTTTCCTCCTCCGATAAATAATTTGGCCTGTCATTTGGTTTTGGTACATTCCTAAACACTCTGATACTTTACCAAACACACTTAAACCATCATATCATATACTTATCCGCATGTCGTAAGTGGTTCGCACGGCCCAACCCCTTCTTATCACTTAACCTAGCGTTCCCATTTGTCTTATTGGTTACGAGAAACTTGGCATCACCACCATCACCCCCAATTTTTTTCGATCACCATCGCAAGGCCCGGTAGTACTAATTATTGTACAATTAGTGGCGCCATCCGTAGGACCCGCTACAATTAGTCCTGTTGTTTCCGAGTTTGTAACCGTCTAACCACATCCACTACTTTTCCGGCATGACACAAGGAAGAGAAGTTACACCCCCACTGGGTTTCTCAACCTTAACTCAACTACCAGTTACGAATACCGATAACTTACCTCCCATAACTGCCTTTACTTTTACCACTCGCTCCCGTCATGAAACTCCACCCATCAACCGTGCATCAACGTCAGCCGATCCGGAACCTATAATCAGTCCAGCCTTCATCAAAGCTAACTTCGAAACGTTAGATTCTTTCATGAAGGAATACATAAGGCACGAAGGGGTGCAAAGAGAGTTGGATTACTCTAGTGAAGACTATGATGAGGAGATTGAAGCGGAACCAAGGCCTTCGAACAATGAACGAACATGCCCATTGTTAAGTATTGGGTACCCAGTCGTTGGAAGGCCCAGTGGGAGGACAGTAGGGTTCGAGGGAGTGCAGGAAAGGGTTCCTAGCAGGGTCGAGAGAATAACAGAGGAGAGGGGATGACTCAAATGGGAGAACGAGTAATAGGGAGAACGCATGGGTTAACTTACCCCCATTATTGGCAGCACACTTGGGAAGAACTAAAGTAGGGGCTCCGTTATAGTCCTCTCTCGTTATTGGGTTCGAAGGTAATCAACCTTCGATTAACCAAGGGAAAATCCTCCCCCTAATGGTATGTACACTTTGTTTCAAACTCATTCTTACCCTCGTGGTTTATACCCTTCATTAAACGAACAGACCTACAACCCTAATTATCCTCATCCCTATGCTCCACTTAACAGTGGTTTACCGTTTTAGCCAGCCTTCGACTTATCAACCACCCTTTATGGGAGGGAACCCCTCCTTTGGAGGATATACCCCTTGTATCAACCTTATCCTAACTACCCACCTAGTGCTCCCACTCATAACTATAGCTTATACAATGTTGTCTCTATGTATGCATCGCCTTATAATCACCTATACTTCGAGCCTATGGGCTCTGTAACTCCCTTCGTATGTTGGATTGAAGACTATCCCCTACAAGATGGTTTAAAGATGCACTCATACATAGGCACTTATGAAGGGAAAGGGGATCCGGATAATTTTCTTCATTTGTTCGAAGGCGCAATAAGGATGCAAAAGTGGGTCATGCCCATGGCCTGTCATATGTCTGCTTATACACTACAAGATTCCAATCGTATCTGGTGAAATGGGCAAAAACCAAGCAGTGTTGTGAATTTCGAAGACCTAAAAGTTAAGTTTTCGTGACACTTTATCCAACAAAAGTTCACGAAAACTCATTTGGCGGTACACAACATCATGCAAAGGGAAAGAGAGAGCACCAGAGCTTTTGTTACTAGGTATATACTGATGATACCCTTCAGATATTGGGGCAATGAAAATCAGCGAATTTTAGGCTTCGTACATGGCTTAAATACTCAATGTCTTGTAGAATTCTTATCTAGCGATCTTCCAACTACTTCTAAAGCTCTCATAGAGAATATGTTTACCTGGATAGAAGCTAAGTAGCAACGAATGGGGCTCTAGCAGAATATAAGGAAGGCTCTTATAGGGCTCCGAAAGTGATTGAAGGATTGGATCACTCTAAATGAGATTAAACAAGTGTAATAATCAAAGAAAAGTGGATTAATGTTACTAAAAATGTGGAGAGAAAATAATGAAAAGAGGTGGTTTTTAGTATGAGAAATGAGCTTCTCAGTATAGGCAAGAGAGACTAACCCCGCTCCTCCACGGTGAGACGGATTCCTTATCGATAAGGAAACTGTCCATACAAACCGACAGTTGGTTTTTATCTTTTTGTGGTTATTTGTAAATCTTGTCATAATCTTTCCATATCAGTCTTCTAGAAGTTGAATTCTAATTTTAAATTTATTTGAACCATGTTTCATTTATTTTAAATAGCTTGTATACACTTTTGAAAGAAAGTCTAGTTCGTGTGTGTGCGCGCGCGCGCGTGTGCGTGTGCACGTGCGAATGCTTGTTTGCGTGTGCGTGTGCGTGTGTGTGTGTGTGTGAGAGCGCGCTTGCATCGCCACTTAACTTCCCTCTTCGCAACAACACTTTTTGCTTCGACTAAAAGGGAGAGAAATGGACCAAAACTCACACTAAAAACTTATTTAGAACACTTTTAAATAATATGAGTTTATATTTTGTCATTATCAAAAAAAAGGATATTGTTAATACAAATATTCCCGTAAAAACGATATTTCTATTTTACGATCTTTACGTTTTGATAATAACAAGTATAATACCATACTACGTAAAAGTTTACGTAAACTAGTTATTAGTCGTAAGTTTTCGTCTCGACACCAATCACTTAAGGTATGCATACTGATATTATAAAACTTGGATAATGATCAAAGAACCCATTTTGTCATGCATATTACATTAATCATTTTCATAAACTTTTGTAAGTTTGGCTACACCTCATCTAAACAAATGATTTCCATGTAATCATTTACTTAACATTAATTAAATGCATTACAGAATAGATCACAAGTGATAAACTATTTTGGGAACCAAATTTTACCATATCTAGCAAATCTTTCATTATTTATGTTATGACTTTCCTTCTAGAAGCAATATCTAATCAGATTTCATAGTAGAATCATCAGATTTAGAGAATGGTTTGGAAAGATTTTTTGTTATCCACAAAAGACAAAAGTACAGATCCGAAATTAACAAAAACGGATCCCATCTCGTGGGATTCGTGGATTCGTCAAGGCACTTGTTTTCATTTCTAATTACTCTTTTCTATATTCTTTCTAGTAAATATACACACACTCTTGCATAAATTCATACATACATTACTTGATCATTACACTTGTCTTATAACCATTTCAAGTGATCTACACATTACCACTTTCTAGCAAGTGAAGAACACGAGAAAGATCTCTAAGCTTCAAGTGTTATTAGTCTTGTATATTCATTACATTGTTGTGTGTCATTCATTTCCACCATCATACACCAAAGTTTGTAGTCATACACCATATACCTAATTAGAGTCATCGGTTAAATTTTAGGCCTTAAATACCTTGTGAAGAAAGGTTGGTTCTATCTCGACAAAGACTCGATATCTAGCTTAATATCGGTAAATATTGTAAGCGACGGTGTAAGGTTTTCTCCACCAAAAAGGAGCATGTTGATATAGTGCAAGTGAACTCTCGATTTTTTTTGTTAACCATGATTTCCGCTCTTTAGGCTGACTAATCCACGGGGTTTGAACCCACTGCCACACAGTCTCAAACCAGGTAAAGCCCTCCCTTTTTCAGGAGGTTGGCGTGGCCACTTCAGAGTTGTTTGCACCTAGCAGGAATCGAACTTGAGACCTCACACCTTTTAGTGTGACACTTGCAAGTCCTTTTACCACTAGGCCACCCCTGGGTGGTTAACTCTCGTGTTATCGGTTTGATCTTTTCTTTACTTACTTATTGCATTTACTTATTTACTCTTATATAGTCTTGCATTTATTTATTTACTTACTTGCTTATCATTTGATTTCGCATCAAGTAAATGGATTTTTAATTTTAAAAAGGCAAAAACTGTTCAACCCTCCCCCCTCCTCTTCTAGTTTTTCACACACATGTTGGGATTTAACATTCTAGGTAACCAGTTTAGCTACGAGTACGCAGCGGATTGGATCTAGTTAAGGCACATAGAATTAACACTTAATAAATTAAACAAGTAATTTACTAACCTTTTGTTTAATGATAATAATCAATAAACTTACGCCAGATCTTGATCTTGAAAACATAGTGGTTAAATTACCACATCTACGGTTGCTCACACAACACGTCGAACAAGTACGCAACAATGCTAGTCGTAACTTCACGAGCCTTCAAACACCAAGTGTATGCTTTTTTTTACTTGAACCAAAATCCAAACAACAAGTGTTAACTGATAAAACTCGATCGAATCCCACACTGGATATAACAGTTGATCATATGCAACAAAAGGAAAAGAATGAACCATTCGCATGATATTTTCATGCGTAGAATATACTACATGCATGTAGTTATTAACATTCATACGTTGGTAATTATAGCATGCATGTATAATTAGAATTTTTTTCTGTGTTTAGTGATTCGTAGGTTTTAGGGATAGGTTGATATGTGTATCGTGTATATTGGACCCCGAATGAGGGAGAGGGATGGGGTATTTATATAGCTATCAAACCCTAGTTTAAGATAAACTATGATACCCTTATAATCCTTATCACAATACAACTCGTATCCCTCATCTCCAAAATTAATCCAAAACCCCCTTCTAGAAGCTATATGGGTCGGCCAACAAGTGACACCCACAAGGTTCGGGTTTTGCCAATTTTAGTCCATTCGGTTCATATTTAAATATTCGTTGAGTTAGTTATAAAATATAACGGTAACTAACTGTTATTTAAATTATCAACGTGAAGCATATTAAATCCTTAATAATAAATAAATATATATTAAGTATTTAATAAATGTACTTTTCGTGTCTTAACGTGTGTGCCCTCAATAGGCTCACATATTCGTAACGTATACGTGCTATCCGACTACCATAATCCAACAGCTCCCACTTGGGAGTTGGAGTAGCACCTAACACTTATACCTATAATTGGCAAAGTCTAGCAACCCACACAATTATTTTTTCATTAGGAATATATCTTCCAACAGCTCCCACTTGAGAGTCGGCGTAGAAGGCTTGCAGTATCTGATAAATTGGCATCGTCTAACATACACACAACTATGACCTTTTAAGTTAGAAATGCTTAGATAAAGTTTTGCAGGAAACAATCTCAGCTTTAATGGTTAGTTTTACTTGCCATTATCATCCCTTTGTTACAGATACCGTTAAACCATGGATATGGATCCTAACTCATTCCATATAGTTTAACTATTTAGTTTCTCGTTATAGAAGTTAATTCAGATCTACCAAACGTATCAAGATTCATTTGAATTTACATTTGGGTGCGGGCCACAAATCATTTGATTAATTCTAGAGAGGCGTCATGGTATCATTCTGCCATTAAAATTAGAGAACAAATTGTCTTTATTGACTACAAGTGGTTGCGGTTGATGCTTCACATTACTTCCGGAAAAAGCCTTTATGACTAATATTCAGGATAGCGTTTGGTATAATCAAAAAGGGATATCCTCAAACATGCGACTTGGTTTGTTTCTCAAGTCTAATGATGACTTATTTACCATTTTGACCATTTTTATATCAGACAAGGATCCAAAAGTAAATGTACGAAAGATTAATTAACATTGTCTTTCGAGCTAGACTTTTGTCTTGTATCTTCGAGTGACCGAAGCTTCTTTGTTCGGGTCCATTTAGGTGAACCTAACACCAATCCAATACACCCGACCCAAAATCCTTTTATAAGTCCAAGTCAAACCACGGGTCAACGAAATCAAACGCACCCTTTTATAAAAGAGTAAAAAAACGCGGGAATTTCTGTTGTTACTGTTCACCCATCGTCCCCGTTTTACCTCGAGTTAAATCAAAGGGGTAATTCAAATTGGCTACGTGGCTTTACAATTCAAGTGAAACCCTCCACCTTGGCAGAGTTATACATCACCAAACGCTCTCATTGGCCAATTCCCAAAAGGGAATGACATGCGTGGATTGAAGAAAACACACGGGGAAAAGGAAATTTGCACTAAAACGTATGGAAAAGAAGCACAAAGGCCTCTGACACACGGATTGCCACGTTGGCAATCCGTGTGATCAAAATCTAATCCAACGGTAGATATTGAGCACCAAATGATTGAAGGAATGAAGAGCCAGGATTGATGGGATCGTGTAACAAACTTTGGACCTAGAAGCTTCTCCTGGCAGCTATAAAAGGACTCCTTCACTCTCACATGATCATCTTCCTTTTTCCTTAAAAACTTTTAGTTTTCATTAGCTTATGTAATTTTCAGTTTTAAATGTAATTTTTCTCTTTAAACTTTTGTAACTTTCAATTTCCAAAGTATTGTAATCCGTTTTTAGTATTAATAAAATTCTCATTTTAAGTTTTCATAAGCTGTTTTCATTATTAAGCTCTCATATTCTCAAATGTTTGTGCTACTGTTTCATAAGCTACTAATAAGCTCATACAAGCTCTTTGAGTCTCTAAGCTCAAATTGAGCTTAATTCAGTCATCTAATTTACTTAAATCCTTAAAATCAATAAATTACCCTTGCTTAATGGATTTTGGACTTTTGGAAGATGAGCTTACTTTGGAAGAGCTCATATGGACTTTTACTGGCTTATTTACAATAAGCCAGAGCTTGTAGACAGCTTTTGAGCTTAGTTGCCTTTGTTTAGCTAAGGCAGAGGTAAATTCCCTTTAAAATTCAAGTTATTTAGCTTAAATATTGCATTTGGTTAATTTCAGCTTACTAGTTGCTTATTTGTGCTTATTAATGTGTTATTATGCTTATTAGACTTATTTGATAATCTGTTTTTAGTTAATATAGCTTAGATCTTAATTTAGCTTAAATTGTCCTTAAAATCAATAAAAAACCAAAAATATAAGTGTAGCTAGTAGCTTATTGATTTCAGCTTATTGGATTAGTGTTTTTAGCTTTTTAAGTCTGTTATAAGTTGCTTATTATCTGGTATTTAGTATTGGAGCTTTTAATTTCATAAGCTAATATGAACATGAGTATTGTTAAAGGGGTGTTTGGCACAGCAGTACTAGTACTGCTTGTGGTCTTTTGGTCTTTAAAGTTTGTTTTAAAACTCTTATTAAGGTTTGTTACTCTTATTTAGGTTTGTTTAAGCTAGTAGTCATAGGCCATTAATATGTTAATTCAGTTTTCTTGAGTTAAGTTTTCATAGGGACATAATCTGTCTAGTTTTAGTTGCATAATTAGCTTAATTCAGATTTAGTTAGTGTCTTTGCTTAATTTGTATCTAGGCATGAGTTTTAAGAGTGTTATAAAATAATTGTAGGTCTGTATTTTGTCTAGTTTAAGTTTGGTCACAATTGTGGTAATTTCATCAACAGTTACAATAGCAAACTTCCATATTTCTTCTAGCAATAATTTTTATTAAGGATAAAAAATGCATTTAGCTTTGATTTTTCAAATTATAAGTAGCTTTTAGGTCATATTTCATTAGTTTAGATTTAGTTTTCAAAATTAAGCTTAATTAGTCATATGTTTTTAGCTTTTAAATAAGCATTTTGTCTTTTCATTTTTCAAAACCAAACTCAGCATAAGCTGAGTAAACTGTCTATTTAGTTAAGCTTTTTCAATAAGCTATAGTTTTTCCAAAGTCTTTTCAAAAAGTTTATCTTAGAAGTCTTTAAGCTAAATTTTTAGTATTTAGGGTTCCCGATACCTGATTCTGTTCCCCGTATTTTAGTATAAATTTAATTTTAGGATTTCCTTATAACTAATTTTGTATCCCGTAGTTTTTAAGATCCCCATTTCCTATACTTGTTTCCCGTAGATTAAATTAGGTTTTATTTAATTAACTTTAGTTTTAAATTATATCAGTGTTTCCATCATTCAATTTCTCATCAAACCAGGATAAATTTCAATTGCAGCCTCGTTGGGACATACGACCCGGGAATATCTCTTCCGGAATCTTTTTATAATTGATTCTTACTTGTGTATATATATTTAATCTCTTTGTGTAGATTTTGACCTTTTGCCTTGGTCAAGGGCATTTGGTTGAGACTTGCATTTGAGTTGTTTTATATATATATACTTTTTTGCGAACCAATTCCCTAGATAACTTAATTCTTTTTGGATCAAATACTCACCAATTGGGCCAAGCCAAATTGAATATAAAGTATTTTAAAACCAAGTGCATGCTATAACGTATATATCTTTGAATAGTACAATAACTCTATGTTCATGTGTTTCAAGAAAATGGAACATATCAAGTATACGTTACTAGTCTTTGAATAATTTAAGGACATCATGTTAATGTGTTAACAAGAAGACATAACAATTTTGCTACTTACTTTATGTTATGAGTCGTTGATAAATCAAGGACTTTATAATTATGTCTTAACAAGAACATAATTATTCTAACTAAAGTAATTATGAACGCAAACTCTTGAGTTCAATAGTAATTTCAAGTTAATTACATTCTTCATGATTATGATCATATAATATAACCATAATTATATTGACTAAAGCATGTAGTCAAGATGTTGAAGTAACTTAATATTATATCTTGATACTTAAATGTAATAGGGCAACAAACAACACGTGTATTTAAGTCCTAGTAGATTTATCAGCTTCCTTACCTTGCGGTCAAGAGAAACTAATAATCATATTGTTATATGTTGTTCCTCGCACACACTTAAGATTTTTCCCACTTGTGTACAGTACAATATTATTTAATACGATAAGCGCTCGAACAATATATTCGTGTCATAGATATTATAAGTAGATTTCGAACCATAACGGTTAATTAGGAATTGTGGATTATTATTCTATAGATAACTTTTCGGAAAGCAACCTCGGAAAGGCAACGGGTTATCTATAAAACAAAATGCAATTTTCCTTAATCCTTGATCGTTCATATTCAGAAAGTAATGAATTATTTCAAAGCGAGCTAGAAATAATAAGGGCAACTAACAAAGAAATAAATCTTGTAGCTCCCACTGAAATTGACATCATAACATGAATGTCATTTTAGTTGTAAAACACAAAGCTCCCACTGGATTTGTCAACATTGTAAGTGTTACATCACCAGTAAAAAGCAAATAGCGATTTATTTACTTTCCTACTCTCTCTTAGAATGCCTACAAGTAGCAATGTACTTAGGTATTGTACAGAGTATATGAAATTCTACTTATGTAGATGAGGGACTAGCCATTCATGCTTTCATTAACTTGAACATTTTAGCATGCAATTCCTCCTTAATCGGTCTGCCTAGCCACAAGGGTGTTTAGCACTATAAGGAATGAAGTGAGTCCAAGAAAAATACCTAGAAGACCTGCTAGTAATTTTCTTTACTCGTTGCGGTTTAAACTCATACATCATGACAAGTGCAAGATGTCATTATTTTGGTAGCTATAGATAAAATGTACTCTAGTTACACAAAATATATTATCTTTCAAAGATTTCAGAACCGAAAGAGGGTAATGAAAGATTAAAAGTGAGTTTAAATATAATTTATAATAATTCAATTATAACCCTATCTTATTCTTGTCAACCAATGAGAAGAGATAGGAGTAAGTCTCACTCTTCTTAACAGGAAAAGAGACTATGTTTGTCTTTCAAAGAAAACAAACTTTCGTTTACGAATTATGTTGCAATAACACAATTAATTAGAATATAGAAAGTTCAATTTTAGTATTTTCGATAATTAATTTCTTAATTGAATTAACTACCCAATTAATTTACTAATTAAGACTAAGATCCATCTTGACCTCCTACTTGGTAACCAGAGGCCTGACGAGTGAGAAAACAAGTAGGGCAAGAGGTAAGCGACGAGCGTTAATTGCATTTTAATGCAACTCTTAGGTTTATGGTACTTGTCAAAACATTGGTCAACATGTAATAATGTTAAGAGCATGTTTAGTATCATCTTATGCCTCGGGTCCAGGGTCTGACAAAGAGACTCGAATTAAGTCGACCAAACGAGAACGTGTAAAAATCGTCAAAGGTCTGACCAGTAGGCGAAATTCACCATGGGTTAGGGTCTGACAAAGAGACTCAAACCAAGTGCACGTGTTCTACGGTTGGATGGCATAGACTTAAAATTTTCCTAGGGGTATGCACATAAATGTGTCACATGCGTGTACAAAGAGACATGCAAAACAACTTTGTATCACTGATTTTAAAAACCTTTAGTAATGACACTGTAGTGACATGCCATGGTTCACGGTAACTTCAATCGAACGCACAAAGAAGCGGAGAATCAGGTCAGCGCGAAGCGTATTAAAAACCTGAGTTCTTTAGGAAAAATCCTCCTTAAACTTCTCTTGTAGTTTGTTCTAGTGGATGAGTCATACTTCTCATGAGTCCATAACGTCCAGTTTTTAATCTTGAAATCAAGTTTCATAGTTTATAGTCTTATTAATTTTCTTAAAAATCAAAATTTGCACAAAACAAATAATAGGTCATAATGAGCATGTATTTAAACGTGTAATTAATTGACTAGTTTTAATATCATCTTTCTTTAGGCATTAGTCCGTATTGCATACATATTAGGTGCGTATACGAGTAATCAAGTAACAATATGCACATAAAGACTAAAGCTATGATGACATTAAATTATTAAGTAAACATGTAAAAACCGAGTTCTCAAGAGAGTCTTCCCTAATTGGAGAACCATAAGACCCTCAATAGGTTTTCATCAATGTGCCTAGATCGCCCCATTCATCACAAAAGTGATTGAGTAGGTCTTATGACCGGATTAAGAAGCAAAAGCAGACTAAATATGTAAAAAATCTAGTTTCTAAAAATATCAGATTTTAGTTACCATAAATAAAATCAAGATCTTTTAAATATATAGTGTGATCTATTATAAAAAGAAACATATCAACTAAATTAACAGTTTAATTTTATTCCTTTTTACAATATTAGCAATCAATTGTATTCAAGATCTATATCTACAAATTTTATTTAATTATGACAAGGATTTGCATAATCTTTGCCATAGTTGCAAGAAAACATTAAATAAAATATTAAGCGCAGCAAATCAAGCATATGAATTAAATCTAGGCGTGTGCAAATCAAGACAGGATATAATTCAAAAGTGTAACCCTAATGCCAAAACGAGTTGACTCGTGATGCCACCGTTGGGATTTAACATTCTAGGTAACCAGTTTTGCTACGAGTACGCATCGGATTAGATCTAGTTAAGGCACATAGAATTAACACTTAATAAAGTAAATAATTATAACAAAGTAAATATTACTTACCTCTTGATCTTGAACTTAAAACGAGTAGCGGTTAAATTACCGCATTTACGGTTGCTCACACAACACGTCGAACAAGTACACAACAATGCTAGTTGTAAATTCACGAGCTTCAAACACCAAGTGTATGCTTTATTGCTTGAACCGAAAACCAAACAACACTTGTAAACTTGCACTGAAAATCAGAAACCCTAATAAGGGTTTTACCGAATTCGGTAAAGAAGAAAAACACGATCGAAAAACCCTAAGGTTTTGTAACTGTTCGTATAATCACAAGTAAAAGGAACAGTATGTATGAATTAGCTTTTGCATGATACATATGGTATATATTATACATGCATACGCATGGTATATGATATCTATGCATGTGCATATGCATGCTAATTAATTGAATCTGTGTTTGTTGACATAGGGATATAAGGATATGTATTCTTTTGTCGTGTACAGAGAGAAAATAATATGATTTTGTATTATGATGAGTTGCATCGTATGACTTTTTTCTGTATGAGGCGAATTTATGAGTTTAGGGTATGGGTATTTATATAACACCTTAACCCTACTTCTAGATAAACTAGGACTCCTCATAATTCTTATCACAATACAACTTTAATCCTTTATCTCTAAAATTGATTCAAAAACCCCTTTCTAGAAGCTTATAGAGTCGGTCACAAAAGGACCCTGTAAGGTTCGGGTTTTGTCAATTTTAATCCTTTCGGTTCATATTTAAATAGTCGTTACGTTAGTTATAAAATATAACGGTAACTAACGGTTGTTTAAATTATCAAC